>JAPDHH010000208.1:0-117849 GCA_032158285.1 Phytophthora sansomeana
TTACTCGGATTGCTCGGATATTGGTGTGGAAAATTCCTCTCAGATCGATCCGAATCTGGTGCTTTCTATCAACTATGATGGGGTTCTGCGTCAATATCGAAGTGATGACAATTCGAAGAGAACGAGGCGAAAACTTCGTTCATTTCGTCCCCACCGTGGCCACAACGCCATCCGTATCACTTTTGTTTTTGGAAAAGAGCTAACAGCTCGTTGCTTCCCCATGTCACTCGCATCACCTGAAGAAGAGCGTGAATATGGATCTCGTGATCCATGCAAGTGGCACGACAAGAAACATGGCTCTGATGGATTTTGCACGAGAATGAAGAATTTCTACGGCTCAAAACAAGAATTGAAGTGGTTCAGATGGATGCTTGCAAACTGTAATGAACCATTTACTACTGAAGCAATGGACGGAGCGGCGAGAAATGGACACTTACACTGCGTATTTTGGTTTCACCACAACCGATTCGAAGGCTGTACGACAGCAGCGATGGATGGTGCTGCAATCGGAGGTCATTTGGATGTTGTCAAGTGGTTGCATGAGAATCGAACTGAGGGATGTACTACTGCAGCAATGGATGGTGCTGCCACAAACGGAATGTATTACATGGTGGAGTGGTTGCACAAGAACCGCTCCGAAGGCTGCACCACTGCTGCCATGGATGGAGCTGCTACCAACGGCCACGTTGCCATCGTCAAGTTCCTCCTCGAAAATCGCTCTGAAGGATGCACTGCCGCAGCCTTGGATGGTGCAGTGACCAATAGCCACGTTGAGGTTGCACGCTGGTTGCACCAACACCGATCGGAAGGATGCACTACCGCGGCAATGGATAATGCTGCTGGAAAGGGTTACCTTGCTGCTGTCAAGTGGTTAAACGAAAATCGTTCGGAAGGGTGCAGTCCTGCTGCTATGATCAATGCTGCGTCGAAAGGTTATCTGAATGTCGTCAAGTACTTGCACGTTAATGCGAACCAGCAAGTCACGACTGCTGCAATCACTGCTGCCTCTGAAAATGGTCATCTTCAAATAGTGGAGTATCTTCACGAAAACCGGTCGGAATCTTGTGGTTTTGATGCTGTCACCCGTGCGAAGAAGAACGGACATTTAAAGGTGGTTGAGTTTCTCCTGAAGCATGAAGATTGTCGAATTGCGTACGAGGAGGCGCAATCGAAGGCACTTGCTGAAGGAAGAGCTGCATCTTTCGAAAAGCTGTGGAATTTCTGGTGGCTGGTACTTTTGACACTTCGCTTGCTGCTACAGGCTTTGGTCGGTCTTTTTCTTCCGACTGGGGACAATCAAAGCCGTGGTAACGCCCCCAGAGGTGACAGTAGTGAGACTGAGAGCCATGTTACTGACGAACTGAAAGCTCGAATTCGTGCGGAGGAGGAGGCCAGCATTCGCAGTAAGGAAGCTACGAGGATTCGAGCTGAAGTTAAAGCAAGTATTTGCACCGAGACAAAGACGAAGGCTCGCGTTGAAGAAGATGGACAATCTCGCAGCAAGCAACAAGAGGAGGAAATGCGCGCGAGAATCCGCTCAGAGATCCAAGAAGCTGTGGAGAAAAAGATGCGAGAAGAAATTCGAGCTGAACTGCTTGGTGAGGACCTGAAGCAAGCTAAAGTGGCTACCATGTGATCTCACACTCCAGGGGAATCATGCCGTCGGTATCGCCTTCACATTCAGAAGCTCCGTATCGCAATTCTTCCAATAAATAAGCTCACCTCCCCACTTGTGTGCATCTGTATTGCCAAGCAGGATCTTCATCTGCATGATGCAGCGGCAACTACAACACCATTTCTTGCAAGTTGGACCAGCTACACCCATTTTCTACCCGGTGTTGCCGTTTTCCCAATTACGAGTGATGGTCTCTTCATCACGCCCAGCGTATCCTCCTCACTTTTCCATTTGCCTCATGTCTTCAACTGCCACCGCCGTCGACCCGCAAAGCCGTTGCAGCCGCAACTCGCACCTCTACCAGGTACTGTAAGTCTATAGTCCTCCGTTATTCACAGGTTCTATGCAGGATGAGAGCGGTCTGCGCTGGAGCTTCATGCTCAAATTGACCGACTCGTACGGTACCTATGGGTGAGACGAGGCAGCTGCCACGTTATCAAAGATACGGTAGCCAAAGTTCGACTAAAAAAGTACGGTTTGTGAATGTTAGCAACAACAAGTTTTACATGGGGCAACTCATCGTGGACGGTGGCAACGTCGTGCTCTTCCGCAAATGGGGACGTGTTGGTGCCAAGGCGCCACAGTCGCAGACGGATCGCTTCCCCTTCACCCGACTTGGAATGGGCCAAACATCTCTTCAGGAAGACCTTCGCCTTGAAGACGTACAACCGGTGGCCACTTGCCAAACTATTCGAGCGCAAGAAAGGCAAATACTTTCTCGTTGGTGAGTGGTCCGTTTCTTTGTGGAGCTTCTTGTCGACTGCTTCTAGCGTGTTGTCAATGTTGAACAGAGCTGGATGATGGAGAATCGGAAACTCCAGATGCAAAAACTGAGAAGAAGACCGTGCCATCCAAGCTACCGCGGGAAGTCCAGAAGGTCATTAAGGTAAGCAGGTTGTTGGAACTCGGCCGTTGGAAAGCAGACACTAATGGTGGTCAACATCGTGTTTGTAGCTTATTTGCGACCCCAACGTGGTCAAGCGAGAGATGGCCAACCTGAATGTGGATTTGAAGTCGGTGAGCAGTGACAGCTCTTTCGATTTCTTTGTCTGCTAGTCTTAACAAATTCTTCGGCATCCACAGGCAAGTTGTCGAAGGCGCAGATTTCACAGGGATACAGGATTCTGCAGCGCATTCCATCTGCTCTGGAAGAGATCGAAGCGATGACGAACGTCTCTACATCCCCGACCAAAGCGACGATGGTTGGATCGAAGGGTAGTCGAAAGGCTAAGGCCAAGGCGAAAGGACCAGGTGCAGCTACTGCCGCTAGTCTGAGCAGTCTTCGT
Source organism: Phytophthora sansomeana (assembly GCA_032158285.1). Classification (NCBI taxonomy): domain Eukaryota; phylum Oomycota; class Peronosporomycetes; order Peronosporales; family Peronosporaceae; genus Phytophthora; species Phytophthora sansomeana. The sequence goes on from JAPDHH010000208.1 coordinate 2,962, forward strand.
GCTGATCTTAAGGCACTATCCAGTGAGTTCTACTCGCTCATCCCGCACGACTTCGGCCGCTGCCTGCCACCGGTGATCTCAAGTATGGACGATCTAAAGCTGAAGGTGGAACTGCTGGAAGTGCTGTTGAATTTGGAGATCTCGCAGACGCTGCAGAAACAGGAAGCCAAAACCCCAACGGGACCTGCCATTACTCCTCTCGACACAAGTTACAAGATGTTGAACACGGAGATGAAACCCCTGAGCAAGCGCACCAAGGAGTACAAGATCATCGAAAAGTACGTGACGGCTCTTTTTCTCCAGAGGGTGCCTATATTTCTTCACTAACCCAGAGTTTTCGATCTCTTGTGCTGAAGGTTTATCCAAAATACAAATGGCGGCAGAAAACTCGGCATCAACACCATTTTAAAGATCACCCACCCAGATGAAGAGAGCCACAAAGACGTGCTTGACTCGTTGGACAACCACAAGGTACGTTGAGTTCACTGTATTGCATTCTTACATTCGGAAGCATTAATTTCTTTGGAGTTTATCATTCGTAGTTGCTGTGGCACGGCTCTCGACTATCCAAGTTTGTGGGTATTTTATCGCAAGGACTCCGCATTGCTCCGCCCGAGGCCCCGAAGAACGGTTATCAGTTTGGCAAAGGAGTAAGAACAGTTTTGACCAAGGTATCGCTATCTTTTGATGAAGTATCTAACATTTTGACTGTGGTGTAGTTGTATTTTGCAGATGTGCTAGCGAAATCTGTAAGCTACTGCCGCACGTCATCACAAAACCCAACTGTAAGTTTCTGCAGAGCTAGTACGATCTTGTACGTTCGCAAGGCTGACATTTGTCTCGTTATGTTGCAGGCGGTGCTTTTGCTCGCTGATGTAGCGTTGGGTACGTCATATCATACACCAAACGGAGAGTTTCTGGACTACAAAACTGTGAAAATCCAGCGAGGTTGTGACAGTACGCACGGCCTTGGGCGGCTGAAAATGAGTCTGAAACTTTGCGAGATGGTGTGGTAGTTCCGACTGGCACACTACAGCCCGTCGATGAGAGGGCAAGTGCACGCCTACTGTACAACGAATTTGTCGTGTACCGCCGCGAGCAGGTGGTACCTCGTGACGTTATCTCGTCTAGTTATCGGTTAACCAAGTTCTTTCAACCTGAAAGGTCTTTGCAAGTTCCTGACTTTTACGAGGTTTCTTCTTGAAGTAGTCACGGCTAGAATTACTTTTCTTCATGAGTTCCGACCAACTTTTGCAGTCCATCAGTCAACTGCTAGCGCTGCCGCTTTCACCATTTCCCCTTTTGAGGAATCCGAGAATCATGTCAGCTTCATCATCCAAGGAGCGCAATTTTGAGTCTGACGATCCTGTCGAGTGGCATCATGAAAAACACGATTCTGATGGTTTCTGCTCGCGGATGAAGAATTGTTACGCAAAGCAAGGCTCTCTTGACGCGTTGAAGTGGATGAGTTTGAACTGCGATTCACATTTTACAGCTGAAGCGATGGATGTGGCGGCAACAAACGGCCACCTCGACATTGTCAAGTGGCTCCACCAAATCGACGCTAGAGACTGCGAATCGATGCTTCGATCTACGACGAATATCGCCATACCGGAGAAATGTACAACCGCAGCAATGGATGGAGCTGCGATAAATGGACATCTCAATGTGGTGAAATGGCTACACAAGAACCGGTCGGAAGGATGCACAACGTTGGCGATGGACGGAGCAGCTAAGAACGGGTATTTCAGTGTTCTTTTGTGGCTTCACTGCAATCGCCAAGAAGGTTGTACGTCGGAAGCAATTGATGGAGCTGCACGCAATGGTTATCTCCGAGTGGTGCAGTGGCTAAGCAGGAATCGTGTGGAAGGATGCACTTCTGCTACGATGATTAACGCTGCGGAAAAAGGATACCTCAATATCGTCAAGTATCTGCACGCCAACTTGAACCAACCAGCTACCAATGATGCAATCGTGGCTGCAGCAGGAAATGGCCACTTTGCTGTCGTAGAATTCCTACATGAAAACCACTCGGAGCACTGCACGGCAGACGCGGTTGCTCAGGCAAAAAAGAATGGGCATGGGCCTATCGTTGCCTTCTTGCTGGCTCACGAGCAATGCCGTCGTGCGTACCAAGAAGGTCGGTTCATGGCTCTCACCGATGAAAATGAACCAATGATGAACGATGCTGCAGCTGCAGGAACTCATGATACCAACGAAGGTAACGAAGACATCGACCCGGAAATCTACGAAGAAATAGTTGAGCCCAATACGGGTGTTGATTCTGCTCGAGTTCAACTGGAAGCTCGTCTTCGAGCCGAAGTTGAGGCAAGTATTCGCACGGAAGAAGAGGCGAGGATTCGAGCTGAAGTGGAAGTTGCGATTCGAGCTGAGCAAGAAGAAGCTCTACTGAGAGCAAAAATTCGAGCTGAAATCCAGACTGAAGTGGAGGAGAAGATGCGTGAGGAGATCCGAGCTGAATTACTTGCAGAGAAGAGAGCGCAACCTTGCACCATTTGCTTTGGCAAAATCGACGACCCCGTCACGACCTTGTGCTGCCACACATTTTTGCTCCGGTTGTCTGGCAAAGTGGTGCCAAAGAGGTCACACGGTGTGCCCCATGTGTCGATCGAGCTTGAATTGAATCGGATCGACCTCAAGAATTACTGGCACTTGATGAGATAAAGTGTCGACAGATCCATTTATCTTTTTAATGAATTGAATATTTGCATGCTTGAGTTTTCTTGTTCGCGTATTTTTCTAGTAGTCTTCGTTAAAGAAAAAATATAATGGGAAACATCAAGCAATGCAACCTGCATAGTGACTTGCCAATTTCTGAAAATGGTTTGGCATATTCAAGATCACGTCGGTTCATACGGACAAGACGACAGGATGCAGAGAAATCGCCCTCTAGAATTCGTATTCATCGTCTTAATTTCTTCCGTTCTTCAGTATGTTTCTAGTACTTCCACTGCGTCTGCTACCCCTCCACCAGTGAAGATGATAAACAGCAACCCAGTTCTCGAAATGATAGTCGATGGAACTTCCTTCCGACTCATTCTTACAACAGGTACCAACAATTGGTATCTCCAACGTAGTAACCAGAACAATATTTTGACCAAAGTCTTTGTATAATTCTTGTAGATCTGGATGGTATCGTGGTGTGTGAAGATGCAAGCAACTCACGTCGTGACTGGCTCATGACCGACTCGGAATTTGGTACATCGTCGATCTTGTTATCATTCAATTTTCACATCTACTAATTCGTCTTTGACCAGATAATGCTCGCAAACGACGCTATGAGTTGCATTGGGTTTCGCCAGAAATCAAAGAGAAAGAAGTGCAAGTTCCTGCCTTAGGTTTTAGCGGACGTGTCGATGTTGGGTTCTTTACCCTCGAGAACCAAGAGATGCGAATGGCTGCAGTAGCTTATTATCTGGACAGTCTAGACGCTGACGGATTCATTGGGGCTGGATTTGCTTTTCATCCAAACGAGTCGCCATTGTGGGAGACAATTCACGAAGCAGCCTCTGATTCACACGGCTACATGTATCGTGGCCATGACCACTCGAAAAAAATGGAGGCACAATTTACTGACACTAGCGAGATCAAGTTAGCTGAGAGAAGTGATAGCGTGGACTCATTCGACAGTGATAGCTACGTCTGGAGTGAGCCATTCGTGGCGCTTGGAGAAACTGGTGATGGTACCTCCAATGCACAGGGAATTTCGTTTCCAAGTACGAATTACGGAGATCCATCAAGTGATTAATCCTGCTAACAAGTTGTTTGTTGTTGTGGAACCAGTCCACGAAGCTTCATTCTCGTGTGAGATCCCATCGGAGGATACAAGCAAAACGATGGAGTCAACTCAGTTCATTCAGCTTTTTGGTGAATATTCAAGTAGTTGGGATGTTGTCGTGGACTTCAACGTTCCGTGTCTCGAGCTTCCCAAGGAGTTCTACGATGCCGTACGTTTGATACAGCAATATGCCTTGCGAAGATATTACTAAAGTATTTTCTAATGCTGATGCAGTTGGCAGGCTGGATTGGGCTGGAGCTCGATTCAAAAATCGGTTTGTCCAAAGTCGCACGAGCACTATCAGACCTAAACTTCTCTCTGTCTTTCGCTGGAGTCCAGATTGTTCTTCCATTGCAATCGCTCGTTCTTCCAGAACTATCAGAAGCGGCTTCAGAAGAAGAGGAAAACTCAACCAAAGGCTGTATTCAGCGATCCGGGTCCATGCTTCAAAGAGGTACAGCAGCTTTTGCTGCACCAACCACTACAGCTGCAGAAGTGGCGCGGCTTCAGCGACTTCACGGTGCAACTGGGATTCCAGTGTACAACATGATTGATACTCCTATCGTCTTCGGCACAATGGTTCTCGATGCGTTGGGGTCAGTCGTATTTGATTTTGTTTGTTGAATTCACCAACTTCTTGCCAAAACTGTAGGATTCAAGTTGGACAGTGATGTTAGTGGCGACAACAACGGTGTTTGTGGCTGCAGAACTTTTCTTTTCGCTTTCTCTGCGTCGACTCGTATTCAAGTCACAACAGTAAAACACATCGTACAGTTATGTTTCCAGCCCAACTGGAATGACAACTTGATGGAATTGATCATTCTCGGACTCGGATTTCTTCTTCCTGAAGTCATCGCCTATCAAACCACTCAATCGTTCAATCTAACTACCACTCACTTCCTGTTTTGCCGTGTGAGCAGCGCATCACGAGCAATTTGACCCGTAAAGAAGAAATCAAGTACGGGTCTAAGCATCCTTCGAAATCCCATCACCGAAAGCACGACCCCAATGGGTTTTGCAAGAAGATGAAAATCTACTACTGCCGCCGTAGTTTTGACCGTAAGAACTTGGAATGGATGGAAAACAACTGCGAGGGCCGAGGTGGTAGCAGATCTTGTCAATATTTTTGCCACGACTGGAGAGATCGCAGGACTTTCACGGATTCAAGTATCGGAATTGCCTACGGCGGTGATGGATAAGGCTGCAAGTAAAGGATACCTTGAATGCGTCAAATGGTTGCACGAGAACCTATGAGGGCTGTACTGTACTTCGGCAGCAATGGACGGTGCTGCTCAGAACTGTCAGTTCGAAACTCTAAAGTGGTTGCATGAAAATCGCTCTGAAAGGGTGTCCAACTGCAGCAATGAACAGTGCCGCGAAGAACAACACCCTTTCATCGTGGAATTCCTGCATGAAAATCGAGACGAAGGATGCACGAAAGACGCGATGGATTGGGCTGCTAGCAATGGGAATCTGAGCATGGTCAAGTGGCTTCACAAACATCGCAATGAAGGGTGCAGTACTGCGGCGCTGGATCGTGCCGTGATTCACAGTCACACCCATGTAGTTCGCTGGATCGTGCACGTGATTCACAGTGCACACAGCAGCATGTAGTTCGCATGTGGTTGCACGAGTAAACCGCGTCTGGATGTGGCCAAGTGGCTCCACAAGAATCGGAAGGAAGGCTGCAGCTCGAACGCAATTGTCAAGGCGGCGACAAGCGGACACCTTGAAATGGTCAAGTGGTTGCATACGGAAGTTGGTCAAGAGATTTCCAGCGCTGTGGTCGTCGCTGCAGCTCAAAATGGACACTCAAACTGGTGACGTACTTGCATGACCTGTACCCGGGAAATTGTTTGGCTGAAGTTCTTGTTGCTGCGAAGGAAAATGGTCACGTAAGCATCGTGAATGCTTTACTGCAGTGCAAAAAGTGCGTGACCACGCTCGTCCATACCGACCTTCGTATCGACCACACTTTTGAAAAGCCCAAGAAGAAACTAACCACGTGGGTCTGGAAGCTGAAAGGAGAAGAGATTTTTCCTTAACTAGGTTTTGATGCGTCAAATTCTATCAATCAACATTTACCATGAAATGTCTTTCTTCTTAGCAGTAAACGAGTCTATTGCCATCGATGATGGAGTATTAGAGCTCTACGATCACTTTCCTTTTCCAAGACAAACACCAAAGCGAGATGGATGGGGAAATTTGCGTCAAGTATTGGACTCCTGGGGTATTTAGCTGCTCCTTTGACCCAGCTGACTGGCATCCTTACAAACACCATCTTGAAGGTTTCTGCAGGAATATGCAGAGGAATCTGAGCAGAGCGGGGTGTATAAAGGCATTAAGTTGGCTCCAGGGCAACTGCGACGTCAAGTTTTCCACCGACGCGATGGATGCTGCTGCTGGGAATGGACAGTTGCAAACTGTAAAGTGGCTTAGTCATTCTGGTGAAAATTGCACGGTGGCAGCGATGGATGCTGCAGCAAGCAACGGACACTTGGAAATGGTTCAATATCTCCACAAAAATCGGTTTGAAGGATGTACGACTGCAGCGATGGATGGGGCCTCCAAGAACGGATATTTGGACATTGTCAAGTGGTTGCACAAAAATCGCTATGAAGGATGCACCACAGCAGCGATCGATGGTGCAGCAAGCAATGGGCATATGGAGATTGTGAAATGGCTGTACAAATATCGCGATGAAGGATACACGAGTGCAGTAATGGATAGCACAGCAACTAATGGACATTTTGAGTTGCTCCAGTGGCTTTATGAAAACCCACCGAAACTCGCTCAACCAGAACCAAGGACTTTGTCAAGACACTGGGTGAAAGTTACGTCGCCGATGGATTGCACTTCAGATGGGGTGAATGGAGCTGCAAGCAACGGACATCTCGATATTTTGAAGTGGTTAAATGTGAATCAAACAGACGGGTGGACGTGGACTGCAATGGATAAAGCTGCGAGCAATGGCCACATGGACGTTGTCGTTTGGTTACATGAAACTCGTTCGGAAGGATGCACTACGGCAGCATTTGACGGCGCTGCGGAAAATGGACATGCAGACATGGTCCGATTCCTGCACAATTATCGATCGGAGGGGTGTACGACAGCAGCAATTGACTCTGCAGCGGCAAAAGGGAGTTTTCATACGGTCAAGTGGCTTCACGAAAACAGATCGGAAGGATGCACGGCTGCGATAATGGACACCGCGGCAGCAAATGGACATATAGAAGTGGTAAATTTTCTTCACGAAAACCGATTTGAAGGGTGCACAACTGAGGCAATGGATAAGGCAGCAGCGAATGGACATTTCCAAACTGTTGTGTGGCTTCACGAGAACCGATCCGAAGGATGCACAACGCAGCAATGAATAATGCGGCTGCCAATTTGTACCAACACAACATCGTGAGATGGCTTCATGAGAACAGGACTGAAGGATGCACAACCGCAGCAATGAACAATGCGGCCGCAATTGGAGATCTAGACAACGTTAAATGGCTCCATGAAAACCGATCTGAAGGTTGCACGACTGATGCAATGGACAATGCGGCAGCAAATGGGCACCTGAAAGTGGTAAAGTGGCTTCACGAAAACAGAAGTGAAGGATGCACCGTAGCTGCACTCGAAATGGCAGCAGCAAATGGGATTGGACATGTAGTCAAGTGGCTGTGTGAGAATTGCCCTGAAGTATGCAGCCCTAGTGCAGCAATGAAAATTGCAGTCGAGAAGGACTTTCTCGGAATTGTCCGGTGCCTTCATGACAATTTCAACCAGCAAGCCACAAATTTAATCGCCGCTGCGACCAAGCACGGGAGCAACGAAATCCTGGAATTTCTGTATGAGAACCGCTGCGAAGTGTGTTAGGCAGATTTTGTTATCCAAGCCAAGCAGAACTGGAGAACATGGATCGTTAAACGGCTGCGTACACAAGAATACAGTCGACTTGCGTATGAGGCTGTGGACCTGAACAAGTTGTGCGACACAAACTCCGAGGAGAATGAAAATCGAGTACATCGATCCACTCATTTCTTCAGTTGATTTTTTCAGAATTCAACAGCACCGTTAACAAGTTCAAAACACCCACAAACCTTTCTTTGAAATGTCCATAGTGCCTTTCGCTTTTGAAATTCCTTTCAACGTTCTCATCATTTTCGTTTTGGCACGCAGTTGAGAAGGCAACGAAGCAACATGTCAATCCTGACGCCTGACGAATTGTCCCGGTTCGGATACAATCCTTCTTCGGTATGGCACCATGGGAACCACGAGCCCCACGATTTGTGCAAGAGAGTGAAGCTTTTCTACTGCAGTAGCGGGAAACTCGAGTTTTTGAAATTGCTGCACTCTCAATGCGAGGCTGAATTGACCACAGAGGCGATGGACGTTGCAGCTCGGAGTGGTTGGCTCACGACTCTGCAATGGCTGCACAAGAACACTTTTGCAGGGTGCACTACTGCAGCGATGGATGGTGCTGCGACGTATGGCTTTCTATCTGTTGTGCAGTGGTTGCACGAAAATCGCTACGAAGGTTGTACAACAGCAGCGATCAATGGAGCTGCAAGCAACGGGTTCCTCGACATCGCCAAGTGGTTATACGAGAATCGCAGTGAAGGTTGCACGGTGGCAGCGATGAACGGCGCGGCGTGAAATGGTCATTTGCCGGTCATGGTTTGGCTCAAGAGTACTCTCCATTGCGAATTCTCTTCAGCAGCAATGGACAGAGCAGCGAGAAAAGGCCGCATTGAAATCGTCAAGTGGCTCCACAAGAATTATCGTAGCGGCCGACACGATGACGAGGTCCTGAAACGAGCAACTACGAAGCGTAGTTTGAATGTTGTCGCTGAGTGGCTTCTGCCAAGTCATCGAAAAGCGTGTACGACGGAAGCCATGGACGGCGCTGCCACCAATGGCCATCTCCAAGTTGTTTCGTGGTTGAGCACGCACAGAAACGAAGGATGCACCACTGCAGCGATGGATGGAGCTGCGAGCAATGGCCATTTGCATGTTGTCAAGTGGTTGCACGAAAATCGCGCTGAAGGGTGCACTACAGCAGCAATTGACGGTGCAGTGCGTCATGGACACCCCGATATGGTGCACTGGTTGCATACGCACCGATTTGAAGGTTGTACGGCCGCTGCAATGGACAGCGCGGTTAGTCAAGGACATCTCGATGCGGTGAAGTGGCTGCACAAGAATTGCTCGGTGGGGTGCAACCCAACGGCAATGACTGACGCTGCAGCGAAAGGATTCCTGGAAGTCGTGAAGTATCTCCATTTCCAAGTTCACGTGCCCGTCTCGAACGCTGCAATTGCAGCTGCCGCAGAAAATGGTCACTTGTTGGTTGTGGAGTTTCTGCATGAAAACCTCACTCGCAACTGCGAGAGTGATGCTGTTGTTCGTGCGAAAGCTAAAGGCCATACCGCTGTGGCCGACTTTTTACTGAAACATGACCGGTGCCGTGACGCGTACGAAGCAAGTTTGAGTTCGTAATCGTGTGGTTGATCAAGTGCAGACTCAAGTAGTTCTACTTTCACCGTGTAAGGACGACGATGCACCAATATTTCATTGTTTTAATGCATTGGTCTGTGTGGTGATGACTCGTGGTGTGTTTCTTGGCTTCCAATTTATCTAATAAAATGGTCGTAGATGCAGATGCTAGTTGGTGTCTTGAATTATTCACAGCTCAAAGCAGTTTGCTCATTCAGATCATCAAGCGTAGATTTCACGTACAGACAACATTAAGCTTAGATCTGGTACATCGGGAGAATTCGGTATGAAGATTTTTTTCTGAAAGATGACAGGAATCCAAGTTCTATCAATCGACATTTATCGCGAACTTTCTTTTATCTTAGAACTTGTGGTCAACAATACCCATCGCTGAAACTTACCAACCCTTATTCGTTTTGAAGACAAAATGGAACCGAGATTTCATGGAGCTCTGGGTTAGCTATATTTCTTCGGGAGAGTATCACCGTACATTTGTCCCAGCCGAGTGGCATCCGTTCATGCACCATGTTGAAGGATTTTGCAAGAGTATGCACTGGCCGATGATAAGTGAATTGAAGTGCGACGACAAGTTTTCCACTGAGGCGATGGATATTGCTGCAGTGAATGGGCAGATGGACTTTGTGCAATGGCTTAATGAGTGCAATGCAAACTGCACGGTGGCAGCAATGGATGCTTCCGCAAGCAACGGACTATTGGATGTGGTGCAGTATCTTCACCAATATCGGACCGAAGGCTGCACCACAGCAGCGATGGATGGTGCCTCGGAAAAAGGGTATTTTGACATTGTGGAGTGGCTTGACCAACATCGATTTGAAGGATGCACGGCTGCAGCGATGGATGGGGCCTCCAGGAACGGACATTTGCACATTGTCAAGTGGCTGCACAAAAATCGCTATGAAGGATGCACCCCAGCGGCGATCGATGGTGCAGCAAGCAATGGGCATATGGAGATTGTGCAGTGGCTGTACAAATATCGTGATCGAAGGATACTCGAGTGCAGTAATGGATAGCACAGCAACTAATGGACATTTTGAGTTGCTCCAGTGGCTTTATGAAAACCCACCGAAACTCGCTCAACCAGAACCAAGGACTTTGTCAAGACACTGGGTGAAAGTTACGTCGCCGATGGATTGCACTTCAGATGGGGTGAATGGAGCTGCAAGCAACGGACATCTCGATATTTTGAAGTGGTTAAATGTGAATCAAACAGACGGGTGGACGTCGACTGCAATGGACAAAGCTGCGAGCAATGCCCACATGGACGTTGTCGTTTGGCTGCATGAAACTCGTTCGGAAAGATGCACTACGGCAGCTTTCGACGGCGCTGCGGAAAATGGACATGCACACATGGTCCGATTCCTGCATAAATATCGATCGGAAGGATGCACGACAGCAGCAATTGACTCTGCAGCAGGCAACGGGTATTTTAACAGAGTCAAGTGGCTTCATGACAACAGATCCGAGGGATGCACAAGTGCAGCAATGGACAATGCGGCAGCAAATGGCCACCAGAAAATGATGAAATGGTTGTGCGAGACTTTTCCCGAAGTATGCAGCCCTAGTTCTGCGATGAAGGTTGCTGTCAAGAAGAAACGTCTTGGATCTGTACGGTACCTTCACGACCATTTCAACCAGCAAGCCACAAACAGTTTAATCACCGCTGCGGCTAAGAGCGGGAGCTTTGAAGTCCTGAAATTCTGCATGAGAACCGCTGTGAAGCATGTTCGGCCGATGCTATTATCCAAGCCAAGGAACATGACGATAAATACATCGAAGCCTGGCTCCTTGCGCACGAAGACTACAGACTTGCATATGAAGCGGTGAAATCTGAACTGAACGAGTGTGGACCCCTCCGAAGAAAAATAAATTGAGCTCGCTTAGGCTTGAATGTTGTCACCGCAATCGGCCAAACTATGATTTTGCGGGTTTCGATATGACATCGTAAGTAAACACGCACAACCTCTTTCCCTTGCAAAATATCAACACTGTTGAAATTTGTTGCACGTCATTTTCGTTTTGAAACACAAATAACGAGGTGGAAGTTGGGAAGTTCTGGTCTCTGATGACCAACATCATGGCCATGTACGAATCCACCTCCTGCCTTATCATCGCCAAAGTTTTTATGTGAGGTATTGCTGCTGCTGCTGCTGCTGCTGCAGGCAATTGACGCTTATTGATTGTGGATGAAAACGTCGCGAAGATGACGCTGTTGTTCTAGCAAAAGTCAAAGGCTATACTGCTGTGGCGAAAAAAACTGAAACATGACGACTGCTGTAAAGCGTATGAAACCGTGTTCTTAGGTATTGCCATCAAAGTCTGATCCACAAGTCAATTATATCTGACACATATTTCGACAAGACCAGAAGTACCTGTAGTGTGTGTGCTTATTCTTGTCTAGAAGTGCTTCGCTGTCACTTTCCTTTTAGAAACGAGGTCCATCACATCTTCTTGCGGAATTTTGCGATGTCTTCGCTGACCACCGAAGAAGAAAAGGAATACGGAGGGTCAGATCCATCAACGTGGCATGGACACAAGCACGAGTGTAGCGGGTTTTGCACCAAGATGAAAGACTACTACTGCGAGTTCGGCAAAATGAAGCACTTGCAGTGGATGCATAACAACTGTAGTCACGAATTCACCACCGAAGCGATGGATAGAGCTGCAACAAATGGTCATTTCGAGGTTGTCAAGTGGCTGCATGCAAATTGCTACCAAGGCTGTACAACGAAAACGATGGATGGAGCTGCAGGAAATGGTCGATGTGAGATCGTGAGATGGCTGCATCAACATCGACAAGAAGGATGCACAACAGCGGCGATGGATAATGCGGCAGGACGAGGAGATCTCTCAATGGTTCAGTGGCTGGATCAAAGCAGACGAGAAGGATGCACGACACGAGCAATGGACTCTGCAGCGAGAAATAACCACGATCAAATGCTTTGGTGGCTTTGTAAAAACCGCTCCGAGGGCTGCACCAGCGCTGCATTTGAAGGGGCTGCAGTTAACGGTAACCTCAGCATCCTCAACTGGTTATTGCAGAACTATACTGATGGCCTCACTAGCGCGGTTGTCAATAGCGCTGCCAAGAATGGTCGACTTAATAGTCTTCAGTGGCTGCACTAGCACTTCACACAAGGATTCACGAAATCTGCGATGGATAGCGCTGCACGTAGCGGTCATTTGGAGGCTGTCCAGTGGTTGCATGAAAATCGCAACGAAGGATGCACAACAGCAGCAATGGACGACGCTGCTAACAATGGTCACGCCTCAGTTGTTCGCTGGCTGCATGAAAACCGTACCGAAGGATGCACGACAATTGCAATGGACGGAGTTGCAGGCCGGGGATTTCTCGATGCAGTGCAATGGTTCCACAAGAACCACACGGAAGGATGCAGCCCTGCTGCGATGATCAACGCTGCGCGCAATGGTCATTTGGAGGTCGTGGAGTACTTACACTCCAATCTCAACCAAAGCATAACCAACGAAGCGATCCTTATCGCCGGTGAGAATGGTCATTTGTCTACCCTTCAGTACTTGCATCAACACCGATCGGAAAGCTGCTCAGCGAATGCCATCCATGCAGCCAAGAAAAACCGCCACGTCGAGATCGTCGAGTTCTTGTTGAAACATGATGAGTGCAGACGAGCGTACAGTGCCTCTGTGAGAGTGTGTTTCCAGATGGGATCAGGTGTCGGATAGGCTATCGACCAGTTGATTCTGAATACGGATTGTAATAATGTTCACGCCTTGGTTTCATGCTCAACTATGTTGATATGCACCAGTGCCCAGGAATACAGACATGCCAAAATGTAGGACAGACTATCAGTTGAGTTCCATTCTGCCTTGTTGGCAACCTCAACTCTACAAAAGTATGGTAAGGCGGGAGAATTCCGCGTGGCAACGACACCTACGCCACGAACAGCAAATCACGCGGTTTGCTTCATACTAAACCGGCATCTTACTTTCAAATCTACTGCATCGTATTCACTTGCACTCGATATTCGGAGATAAATATTGAGGATCGTTCCCCACAAGGATTCACAAGGATCGTTCCCCACAAGGATTCACGAAATCTGCGATGGATAGCGCTGCACGTAGCGGTCATTTGGAGGCTGTCCAGTGGTTGCATGAAAATCGCAACGAAGGATGCACAACAGCAGCAATGGACGACGCTGCTAACAATGGTCACGCCTCAGTTGTTCGCTGGCTGCATGAAAACCGTACCGAAGGATGCACGACAATTGCAATGGACGGAGTTGCAGGCCGGGATTTCTCGATGCAGTGCAATGGTTCCACAAGAACCACACGGAAGGATGCAGCCCTGCTGCGATGATCAACGCTGCGCGCAATGGTCATTTGGAGGTCGTGGAGTACTTACACTCCAATCTCAACCAAAGCATAACCAACGAAGCGATCCTTATCGCCGGTGAGAATGGTCATTTGTCTACCCTTCAGTACTTGCATCAACACCGATCGGAAAGCTGCTCAGCGAATGCCATCCATGCAGCCAAGAAAAACCGCCACGTCGAGATCGTCGAGTTCTTGTTGAAACATGATGAGTGCAGACGAGCGTACAGTGCCTCTGTGAGAGTGTGTTTCCAGATGGGATCAGGTGTCGGATAGGCTATCGACCAGTTGATTCTGAATACGGATTGTAATAATGTTCACGCCTTGGTTTCATGCTCAACTATGTTGATATGCACCAGTGCCCAGGAATACAGACATGCCAAAATGTAGGACAGACTATCAGTTGAGTTCCATTCTGCCTTGTTGGCAACCTCAACTCTACAAAAGTATGGTAAGGCGGGAGAATTCCGCGTGGCAACGACACCTACGCCACGAACAGCAAATCACGCGGTTTGCTTCATACTAAACCGGCATCTTACTTTCAAATCTACTGCATCGTATTCACTTGCACTCGATATTCGGAGATAAATATTGAGGATCGTTCCGAGCCCCACGGTCGATTCACCTCGAGATTATCTTCCTCCCTCACCACTTCACAAAAATCAACTACCCAGCATGCGTCTATCAAACATCGTCGTGCTCGTTGCTTTGGCCACCCTTCTAGGCACCAGTAACGCCATCTCCACTGCTTCGGACGTTGACCAGAAGACGATCTCAAAAACTGTCGAGTCGAGCTCCATTCACTCGCTCCAAGTTGGTCCGAACAATGCGGACTCTCCCAAACGCTTTCTGCGTGATGTCGACATCGATACCCCAAGTGAAGACGACGAAGAGCGAACAGTCAACTTTTCCTCGTTGCTGAAGTTGGTTCCAGGGACAGCGGCCAACAAGGCTGCCAAGATTGCGAAAGAGGCTGCAAGAAAGGCAAACTTGGTCAAGGGGCTTGACGAAATGTTGAGCAACCGCAACAATATGTACAAACAGTTTGCGAGTTGGCGCCACCAAAAAATCGATGACAAGGACGTGCTGTACGCATTGGATAAAGCCGGCAGATTGGGATCAAACGAATTGAGTATGGTCAACGACTTTGCGGCATTCCTGAAGGACTTCACTGCCAAGGCTACGTAAGGACATGTGCTGCGTTAAGCACGAGAATTTGTTTGAACCAACCCGTAGCAACGTGCTGCGTAGTATAACATGGTCCGATCTACTTTAGAGTCTTGCGAAAAGGATTGCAAAATTCTACTGGACTTTGAGTCGCTAATGTTTGCTGGTGTAGGTGTTTCATTGATTTGGCGCCACGGCCAGGTATTTTTTTCGTATGTCGGCAACATGTTTTGCAGCCTCTGCACGGTATAAGGACACTGTGATGTTCTCGTTCTCCTTCTCGAACTCACTTCATCTTGCTCCGGCAGATACTCAAGAGCGCGATTTCTTCACTACACCAAGTGGAAATGGTCGTCCAGTTTTCGGAAGTGGAAATTGCGCTCGGTGTGTGCGACCCGTTCGCGTGGCATCACGCGATGCACAACCCATCGGGTATCTGCGGCAGGATGAAGCTTTATTACTGCAGCCAAGGCGATCTCAAGCGCACGGAGTGGATGTTCTGGAATTGTGAAGGTGAATGGACAACTGAGGCCATGGATGAAGCTGCTTCAAACGGACATGTTGACATTGTTCAGTGGTTGCAGCGCCATCTTCATGAAGCTGGATGTACAACTGAAGCGATGGATGGAGCTGCGAGAAATGGTCACTTTGACATGGTCAAGTGGCTGCATGAACAACGCTCAGAAGGGTGCAGCTCTGCCGCGATGATCGATGCAGCATCCGATGGACACCTCAAAGTTGTGATTTATCTCCTCGCCACTGTCAAGGAACCAGCTACGAACGCTTCAGTGGCTGCTGCGGCTGCAAATGGACACTATGATGTTGTCAGGTTCCTGCACGAGAATTTATCCGAGCCCTGCTCGGCTGACGGGATCACAATCGCTGGCGAGAACGGACACATGGACGTCTTCGAGTATTTGCTGCAGCATGAAGGGTGCCGTGAAGCTCACGAAAGCAGTTATCTCAATGCTGCTGTCACTGGTACGAACATGGGAGTTATGCAGTCCAATTCTGTGGCGATGAGTGAAATTCTGACGCCAAGAACGGAAGAAGTTGAGCAAGTCGAGAACTGTCCTGTGTGCTGGGAGGAGTTGGATGGCCCAGTTACTACTGCGTGTCGCCATACATTCTGCATGGCGTGTATTCTGCAGTCTCTCGAAAGGAATGACAAATGCCCGATGTGTCGGCAAGTTGTTCTGCGATCTGACCTATCGGCTGCAAACATCTCCAACCAAGTGTCCGAACGTGCATCATTTAGCCAGTCAACGAGCAGCGGAGTGGGGCGGGAGTCTGAGTCAGGACGTGCACGCTCAAGTCTGAGACCACGATGGACACAAGAGGCTAATGGCTGGTCAACAATTACGGTCAACATTGAGCAACTTCAAGCTGAAGCAGAGCTGCATCCCTGGCCAAGTTCGCCTTCAAGCGAAGAGAACGGTTTTTACCCGTGGCCCAGTCCAAATTCACCAGAGGAAAGTGAACATCACCCCTGGCCAAGTTCGCCTTCAAGCGAAGAGAGCGATGATTACCAGTGGCCCAGTCCGAATTCACCAGGGCAAAGAGAGTTCAATCGTTGGCCAAGTCCGCCTTTCAGCGAAGAGTTTTTTTTGCTGGATCGGGTACTAACAACATTCGGTCAGGAGGTGACGGAGCTCCAGTCGGTGATGTTTGTTCAATCTGTCGTGATGATGCCAATGTTGCAATCCCAACAGCGTGCGCCCACACCTTTTGCGTCAGTTGTTTGTGGGAGCGGCTCCGAAACGCCGACACGTGCCCTGTGTGCTGGGAACGTATAGTATAGCCTTAAAAAACCTTAATGTCAGTTTGTCCGAAACGCAAGCGTGTGTACTTCGATTCACTATCAATAGCATTGCTATTGTGAAGATTTTCCGAATCATGTTGCTCTTTGAGTGCAACATGATAATTCACGCATCCGTGTGAAAAGTTTTATTGGCAACGTCCTCCATTGCTTGGCAGCCGCACAGAAGACCAGGTCGAAGTCGTATGGGAAGTACATGTACCGACTCGGTACTACTATTAATAGACTAAAAAGTACTTGAGTAATTGTTTTGTGGTACCGGTAAATGATAAGACCATGTAGTCTATTCCGTGGTCCCTCTTAGATGCAGTATCATATGTGCCAGGGATAACGTTAGATATTGAGGTTACGACCATCAAATTCATTTTCGGCTGGGGAGAACAAGACGGAGATGGCGTCTCTGACTGCTGAGGAAGAGCGCGACTTTGGGTCGTTTGCTCCGTCGGAATGGCACAATTTGCAACACAATTTCTACAACTTTTGCACTCGTATGAAGGATTTCCACGCCACTCACGGCCGTCTCCAATACCTGAAATGGCTTGACAAATTCTGCCAAGAAGCTTTTACCA
Organism: Phytophthora sansomeana; assembly: GCA_032158285.1. Classification (NCBI taxonomy): domain Eukaryota; phylum Oomycota; class Peronosporomycetes; order Peronosporales; family Peronosporaceae; genus Phytophthora; species Phytophthora sansomeana. The sequence continues at coordinate 20,171 of JAPDHH010000208.1, forward strand.
CCAGAGCAATGGACGGCGCTGCAATTAACGGCCATCTGCAAGTTGTCGAGTGGTTGCATCAACATGGACACACGTGCACCACCGCTGCAATGGACGGGGCAGCTCGAAATGGGCACCTGCATGTTGTCAAGTGGTTAGCTGCAAGCCGATCTGAGGGATGCACTGCTGGAGCTTTGGTCCAAGCTTCGTTGGAAGGACACACGGAAGTTTTCAAGTTGCTGTACGCAAAGTACGAGAAAATTCGCTCGAAACCTGAAAACCAAGTCGCTCTTCGAGCTGCTATCCAATCTCGAGTCTTTTCAGAGGAGAAGGACCGAATTCGTCAAGAAGAGGGACGTTTTCGAGCTGAAGAGGAAGAACGGATCCGGAACGAGGAGAAGGAGAAAATTCGAGCTGAGGAACAAGCCAAGATGTGGGCCGAGGAGCAGAACAAACTGATTGCAGATGAAGAAGCCAAAGTCCGTGCTACGATTCGAGAGGAAGAGGAAGCGTGGGCTCGTGCGAGGATTCGCGCCGAGATTCGAGCCGAGGTCAAGGAACGAATGCGTGCTGAGATCCGAGCGGAGTTGATCGAGCAGATGGAGCAAGCGTGCCCGATTTGCACCAATTCGCTAGTGGACCCGACGGCGACGGCATGTGGCCACATCTTCTGTTCCGACTGTCTTTCAAACTGGCTGCAGAGAAGTAAGTCGTGCCCAATGTGCAGGTCGGGTTTGTAAACCTTCTTGGCGGGTGCACTGGGTTTGTGACGTTTTGAATTCAAGTGTATGTTTTCATTGCGAGAGGGCTCGCCTAACGTTTCTCCGTTGACAATTGTGCATTTTCAATTATGCCGATGATTGCCGACAATTTAGCGCTCACTAACTCCAAAACTTAACCTAACTTGCTTGACATCATCGTGCTCGGTACTGGTATCGATCCTCCTGGACGGAACACAACCTGTGCACGATCCTTCGGCACATGGTACGCTGTGCAGAGTTTCGATGTAGTGTTACACTTGTTTTTCACATCCGCAAGGTAAAAAGGCGATGGTCTACATGTATTTCGTGCGGTGTAGTGTCTGCTTCCATCTCGTCGGCTGATTCACAGACATTGCGAGGACTGTTCCGAAATGCTCAAGTCCTGGAATCAAACTGGACATGAAAGTCTATGGCACTCGTGCAAACATGACTCCGAGGATTTTTGCAGTCAGATGAAGGATAACTACTCGAACACCTGTAAACGCTTGACAAGATCTGTCAAAACCTTTGCACCACAGCGGCGATGGACTGCGCCACTGTTAATGGACACCTCGATGCTATCAAGTGGTTGCATGAACACCGAAGTAAAGGGTCTATCACTGAAGCACGTTGGAGGGCTACGCGTTGCGGGAGCCCTGAAGTGGCCAAGTTCCTCCTACTTGTTTGGGAATTCCAGCGTACGTTTGAAAAACGCGTCCGTTCTGAGGAGGAGGACCGAATCCGAGCTGAGGAAAGCCGCTTTCGAGCTGAGGAGGAAGAACGGATCCGGACGAAAAGGAGAGAATTCGGGCTGAAGAACGAGCCAAGATATGGGCAGATGAACAGCAGAAGCAAATATTTGAAGCGAAAGAAGCCAAACTTCGTGCTGCTATCCGATAGGAGACGGAGGCAGAGGTGGAAGCCGTGCGAGGATTCGGGACGCGATTCAGTTCAAGATCGAGAAGCAAATGTTTGTTGAGATTCGAACGGAGCTGCTGCTGATGAAGGAGAGGCGGCACGTGTGCCTAATGTGCATTCACACGGACGGCAATCCTACGGAACTACAAAAATGGGAACCAGTACTCCGGCATATGGAAGGGGACCTCCATCACTGGCAAACAACGCAAGAAGGGGCGATGCAAGATGGCATCGTTGACAACTCTCCATAAGGGAGGCGGGGAAGCTTCTAAAGCTTGGACCGGGATACATATAGCTAGTGGGCGACGTAGGGGCGAGCACTAGAACGGACATAGGAAGTCGTTAGCAAAGTCTAAGTGACACCAATGTACCTCACTGAGAAACGATGCCTAATGTGCATGGCTTCCCCAGTCAATCCGACGGCGACCACATGTGGCCACAACTTCTGCTCGGAGAGTAATTTCAACTGGTTGCAGTGTAGTAAGTCGTACCCGATGTGCAATCGAACCTGTAAACGGTTGAGGTGTCTGCTATTTTCTTTTGCAAGTGATGTTTTCTATTCCTTTCAGGTTCGTGATTTTTGTTCGAGAAACATGTCATTTGTTGCTTGAAGATAACACAGCACTCGTAGCAAAGTTTTCTTGGCAAAACACGACTGCAAAATCTGAGTTACACCCTAAAGTCGAGATTTATCTCGACTGCATGTATTAATATACCACTTTTCGACGGACGATATGCATGCATGGTATCCTCCTGTGTGAGGTGTGTTGTCGAAGTGAAAAACAATGATAACTAGGCAAGTATCCGCCTTATCATGGTTCGGCAGCAGAACAAACGATCGCTTTCAGAAGCAAAACTCGCAACGAAACAGTTTATTGGTTGGTATCGACAACATGATAACAGCCCAAAGTTCTGTCTTCTTTCAAGTCATCTACTGGCAGGAAGGCACAGCCCAGCCAAATCCTCCTCATGCTTCCATCTAGCACGGCTGGGCGGTGGGACGGTAGTTCCGATCAGCAGCCTTTTGTCCCTTGCAAGAATCGTTAAAAGCAGCCTGGCGGGCATCGGGAACGTTGCAGCACTTCTGGTTGCCTTTCTTGTCCGGAAGGATCGATCCGCCTGACGCGGCGCAGGCCTTCTGGGTGAAGTCGGCGGTCAAGAAGCCAGAGCTCTCATACCTGTTGTCATTGCCTGTTCCAGCACACTGTCGGAAAGCACCGTGGCTGATGACAGAGGTTAGTTACGATTGAATGTCCACCAAGTGTCGAATGGCACTTACGCGGGCATCAGCAGAGCGGCGAGGGCAACGAGGACAATCTGGATCTTCATGGTGAGGAGCTTGTGCAGGGCGCTTGTTGAGGCAGGTGAATTTTTCGAAATGGTCTGCAATCAAGAGGATCCTTAGCAGGTCCTGTGACCGCGTAGAAGCACCGTTGGCAAGAGGCCGTCGTTGATTCGAGAAGGCTACGAGTAGAATAAGGCTGACTTTGAACTTCCAGTCAGGCGGTACGGACTATCCGGATGAGTGTGTTTTGGCTGAGAGAGTCAACTTACTCTGAGTGAGTAAATTATTGACTTTCTCTGGTCCTGCTTCAGCTGGCTGCTCCTTATTTTCCTGTTGTGTTAACACATTTATATGCTACGGAATTGCTCGCGGAAGCCCAGCAGAGAAATACATCCAGTACAATATATATGAGGCGGCATCAGCCAGGGTACGAATCGCGATTTAAGGGCACCAATCGACAGACACGTGTCTGGAGCGCATATTAAGCCCTTGGCTACTTCAAAAGATATAATAGCCGTTGACCTGTGTGTGTGTGTGGGCATCTGACGAAAATATGTCTCCATTATCAAGCTCAAATTTGGCTGTCTATATTTTTCGAACTTTGCGGAACATGCTTTACCAGAAAGATCTTGTTAGATCGCGATCAAATACGAGTATTATTTAACAATTCCCGAGTGAACTTTATAATAGATCGAAAGGTAACCTTTAGATTCCCATGCATCTCGATAACTCTAAATGGTGGATAAGTATCATTTGTACGCCAGCGTACCATATACTTGAAGTTCATCTATGTTATGGAACAGCCAGCCACCTGAAGCAGGAGCAGAGTTACAGTATGATCTGCAGATCTCGTATGGTCGCATAATCAATTGGAGTCTACATCTACACGGTACACTTCGACTCTGAAATTCAGAGTCGCTTCAGAGTCTGAATCAAAATGATTCAGTGTCGTTGTCGCAGCAGCTTACGGTACGTGTACTACTGTACATTGTATCCTCCCGATGTGTACAATCAAAAACGCCGCATTGTGATCACACTTTTCCGTTGAGCTGTAGTCAATAACAATTTAGATACAATTCCATTGCCTTCTGCACACCTTGCACCTATTGATTCAGCGACATCGCCTTCATAAAAGCTCAGTTGAGCCGAAAAAACTGAACTAAGTTTAACCCCCCAATAGTAAAAGGGCCCTCATAGCTGTTCTCCATGCTGTTGGCAACGATCACATCTTGATCGAAGAGCGCACGCTGCGCTGTGCGAGATCGCAGAAACGTACACTGCGACGTTTCGGCTGCTCGAACTGTATTCTGTTGCTTTCAGATCACGATGATTTACGACACGTTGCTTCGTGTAAGCTCCCAAGCTTTTATCCCGTCATGCATGTACTGTACCGTATTCCACAGGTTCTCTGCAATGCAGCAGCCGTAAATAGGCATACAAAAGAAGCATGTTTCGCGTATTTACCACTTTTTTCTTTTATACTTGACGTGGGAAAAAGAGTTTCTTAAATACCACAGCGGTAAAACTATGAACTACCGGTACACCCTAAATCTCGCCTAACATATTTTTTCTTGATAGGGCATGTACCCGTTTTCAGGAATACGGGCACCGGACAGACGATATTATCATGGGTTTTGGTATCAGCATTTCATTGCTTCCTATCCTGAAGTTCGCCAGCAAACAGGCGTCACATCGTGGATGAGGCTGCTGCTAATGGACACACCTCCAAGTTATCCAGCGGTTGTTATACAACCGTTGCATGATGCAACTTGCATCAAGGATAACGCGGAAGAATCACCACAGCGGCGATGGATGCGGCGGCAACGAACCATTTGGAGGTTTCCTGTGGCCGTATCTGTAGTGATAAAAATTCACCCCGGCGGCGATGCATGGGGCCGAATCAAATGGCCACCACCATACCATAACCGACACGTCTAAACTGAAATGGCGATCTATCTAACCTTCCCTTACACCAGGTACGACCAAGCTCGCTCAAAACCCGAAAATGAAGTTGCTCTTCCGGTCTGCAGTTCAATTCCGAGGAGATGGAACGAATCCGCCAAGAGCACGAACGCTTTCGAGATGAAGAAGAAAAGCGCATTCCAAGCTGGGAAGAGGAGAAAATTCGATCTCAAGAGCAAGACAACGGAAGTAAGTTGGTCGGTCGCAGCAGAAAAAGCGAACATATTAGCTGAGAACCGTAAAGAGGAGGAAGCGTTGACTCGAGAGGGGGTTCGAGCAGAGATCCGAGCTGAGGTTCGAGCAGAGTTGATCAAGGAAAAAAGAGCAGATGTGTCCAATTTGCCACCAAGGAGTCCGACGACGACGGCATGTAGCCACATCTACTGCTCGGAGTGTATGTCAAACTGGCAGCAACGAAGGAAGTCGTGCCCGTCGAATCTGTAAATTTTCAGTACTCTTTTTCCTGGGTAGAGTCGCTTTTTTCAATTCATGATTATGATTTCTTGTTGAAAAACTCTTTGCTTGAAATTGTCCATCTTTTCACTCGCGAACTCCAAACCCTAATACTGGAGAAGTTTATCGCATGACTCAGAGCTCTCTCACGACCGGCCAAGGCTGAAACCTGGACGACCAATAGCCACTTGGGTCTTCTTCTGAGCCTTGATGACCTTGCGGCTGTCGCCACGTCCAGCATTCTTTGCGTTCAAACAAGCTGCACCAGCTCTAGAACCGCTAGATGCAGCGCTTGAACCATCCGCAGCTTTTGCTGACTCGCCTACCTCCGAGTTCGGGGTCTGCCAATTCACGTGCGCGCTGCTGCTCTGCTTCATCAGTTCCCGGGTAGCGATAGTCGCGTCGGAGTTGTATGCCAGGTCGAATTCCAGAATCAACGCGCGGTGCGACGCCTTCCCTGCCTCCTGCTTCGTCGACTCCTCCGTTGTGTTCTCGGGTGCAGAAGTAGGTTGAGACAGATCCGGAGAGCGTGCGAGTAGCTCGTCCACATCGTTTCGAATCAGCGGCTTCGTCGGGTCTTCGTAGCGCTCAATTCGGAACGAAACACGCTGAGGTTTCCGTACTACGTGGCGGTACGACCCGTCCAACACATACGTCTGACTGCCGTCGGGTCCAAAGTGGGCGTTCAGGTCAATTCCGTCCGTCGTCAGCATCTTCCGATACGCCGAACCGATTTCGTTGCCTGGGTACATGATCGCATGCCCTGGCAGTGGCAACACCACATCCTCGATCGAGTACTGATCTACGTTGTCTACAGTAAGTTCCATCACTTCCTGGATCAATCGCCTCCTGGTGCTTTTCCCAGTTCTCTGGCGCTTCCTCGAAGGCTCACCCACTGCATCTGCCTGCTTCGTCACCTTTGAATCGTCATTTCGGACTAGCACGAGGTCACCCACGACAGCCGCCGTGGACGAGAACTTCGACACCCGCAAGCTGGCCATCTCATTCCACACAAAGTCTTGGTACGCTTCAACAAACCCTACGCGTAGTGCCGTTGGGACCGTGTTAAACGCGAGCTCGTGTGAATCAATACCGTGCTGCTGAAGACCCTCGAGAACTGCGCGCTCTGGCACCAGGAAGGGCGGCAGCATACGCAGTGCCGCAGCCACATCCTTATGCTGACGGAAGTGTTCCCTCGCGGCTCGAATCTTGCTAGCTTCGCCCTCTTGTGGTCGAAGCAGCAGCATCACAGCCAATTTGTAGTCCTTACGCAGCATGGCGCGACCCAGTAAGTGGTAGGACGTGCTGGCGTTGCCGAAGCGCTGCAGACCAAAAAAGTTGATAAACCCGCGCGTCTCCCACGCTTTCACCGCTTTCCGAATGTTAATTTCCTTCTCGTCCTCAGGCAGAGAACGCACCACCATAGTAATTCGGTTGCCACCACAGTCACCCAGCTCCAGTTTTCGCAAAACGTAGCGAAGATCGCCCACGAGATACTGCTGGTCTTCTAGCTTCCTCGAACCTCCTGGCCGAAACACAACTTGCGCACGATCCTTAGGCACTCGATACGCAGTGCAGAGCTGTGTAGTAATTCCACGTTTGTCCTTCACGTCCGCATAGGAGAAAAGCGCTGGAGAAATCTTGAGCATCGATGCCAGCGTATTAATCACCGCTGACGTCTCCTTATTCCGCTTATACAGCGTAAACTGCAAGTAGTCCGCTGCAAAACAACCACGAAATTTCTCATCAGTCAATCTCCTTCAACCAGCACCAACACAGATTCCACGTACGCTGTCCAACAGGCCAGTCCCTCCTGCTATCCCTCTCTCCCGGCAGCAACTTGACGGCAAACTGTGGCCTCACACGAATCACCGCCGTATCGCTTCCAATGTTCAACGTATCCGCTACAATCCTCGACTTGCCATATCTTCTCATCGTCTCGTGGATAAACACTCGGTCCGCCTTCTCATTGAGTCCTCCCAGGTAAAAGCTCAGGCCCTCCGCCGCTGCGAGCGCTGCATGGTGTCCTGCCTCCTCGCCCATTTCCTTCCTCTTGGCTTCGAACTCCACTCGTGCGCTCTCCACCTTGTCCAGGAACTGCTCGAATTCTTTGCCCTTCTTGGCGCCGATCTCCTGTGTCACGAGCAGCACGAGCTGTCTCAAGTGGTAAACTTCTTGGGCCACGAGCCCCAGCTTCTGCTGTTTGGTCGAGATGTGCTGCAGCTTGCGAGCCAGCGCGCGTACGCTGCCCAGCAGCTTGTCCTTGCCCTCCAGCGGCTCGTGCTTGTCCTTGGGGCCCACGACGCCCAGCACGAAGTCCAGCACTCGCTCCTGGAACACCAGCTGCACGTTCTTGCTCTTCCTGGCCACGCTCTGCAGCTGTACGGGCTGCTTGGAGCGAGGCGTGAGTTCGTGCACCACAAAGTCAGCGAATCGCTGCTTGATGACGCCCTTGAAGCCTTTCTGCTTGGGGTTGAGGAAGCCCGAGATGCCCGCCACTTCCTCGGCGATGCACACGCTCTCGTGGTCGTTGTAGCCCTCGCCTTTGAACCAGACGGGGCTGGAGCCTCTGTTGCCGCCGCCGCGCCGGAACTTGCGCCCATTGTGGCCGTCGGAGCGCCGTCCGCGTCGAGAGTCCATCGCTGCAAGAGTCGAGATGCTGGTGGCTGACTGGCAGCGAGATTATCCGGCGATCTCGGAAGAGTGACAACAGGCAGTAGAGTGAGGGAATATATATTACGGACTTAACCGGAGTTGTGTGGTAAAATACATGTCGCAGGTGTCACTGAAGGGAGGTGCTCAATTAAGTACGACGGGACGTCACCTGAGAGATCGGGGTCTCCATAGACCAACGAGCCAAAGAGAGTGACTGACTGGGAAAACGAATGAGCGCAGCCGAAGCGGACAAGACGCGCGCCGAGGCGCTGCTGCTGCAGACCATCGGCGCCGACGGCTCCGTGCCTGACACGTACGAGTTCGCGCTGGCCAACGACCTGTCGCATGAGCTCGTGGTGGGCGTCATGAAGTCGCTGCTCGTGGACGCGTTCGTGGCCGACGCCGAGCGCGCCACGTCCTTCTACGTGCTGAAAGACGAGGCGCTGGAGTTCCTGGCGCGCGGCTCGCCCGAGATTCAGGTGTTCCACGCCATCCCCTCGGACGGCATCGACCGCAAGGCGCTGGAGGCGGCGGTGGGCGCCGCCACGCTCAAGGTCGGACAGGGCGCGTGCATGAAGAACAAGTGGATCCGCCTGGACAAGGCGGACGGTAAGTTCTACCGCAACGTGGAGCAGGTCCAGGACGAGGTGACGGACATGCTGCGCCGCGTGCAGCAGGCGGACGGCGCGCTCTCGGCCGCCTCCAAGGACGAGGCCAACACGCTCAAGCGCCGCAAACTGGCCGAGGTGCGCACGCGCAAGTCGTACACGCTCACCAAGGGCGCCAACTTTGCGCTGCAGAGGAAGAAGCAGGCGGCTGGACTGACCAAGGAAATGCTGGACGGGTGCGTGCTGAGCAGGTGTGAGGAGTGGAGAGTGTGACTGATGCTGGTGCTGGTGAGCAGGGAGGCGTGGAAGAAGGAGACGTTCAAGCCCTACAACTTCAAGACGATGGGACTGAACGTCGGCGGAGGACACCTCCACCCGCTCATGAAGGTCCGCGCCGAGTTCCGTCGCGTGCTGATGGACATGGGGTGAGTGGATGCAGTGGGTTAAAGGGTGGGAAACAAATGCTTATAATGTGGTTGTTGTTGTGGTTAGATTCCAGGAGATGCCCACGAACCGCTATGTCGAGAGCAGCTTTTGGAACTTCGACTCGCTGTTCCAGCCGCAGTCGCACCCGGCTCGTGACGCCCACGACACGTTCTTCCTCACACGTGCGTTGAGCATATTGATGGGATGCTCACGAGTTGTTGAGATTGTCTGATGCTGTGTTGTTGCATTCTTTCCGTTTTGCAGAGCCCAAGCACTGCCTAACCGTGCCGGAGGACTACTACAAGCGCGTCCACGACATGCACGAGAACGGTGGTTTCGGCTCTATTGGGTACGCTATTGATTATGTGATGTGAAGGGTTCGTAGCACTGTGACTTACCTTGACGCGTACCTCTTGTATTTCAGTCACGGCCGTGGTGCCTTCAAGCGCGAGACGTCTATGACGAACATCCTCCGTACGCACACGACGGCCATCTCGGCTCAGATGCTGTACAAGCTCGCGAACCAGCCGGGCGGCTTCACCCCTCAGAAGTACTTCTCCATTGACCGTGTGTTCCGTAATGAGAGCATGGACGCTACTCACTTGGCTGAGTTCCACCAGGTTGAGGGGGTTGTTGCCGACTACGACCTGTCGCTGGGTGACCTTATCGGCATCATCAAGGCCTTCTTCCTCAAGATCGGCATCACGCAGATGCGCTTCAAGCCGGCGTACAACCCTTACACGGAGCCCAGCATGGAGATCTTTGCCTTCCACCCTGACCTGAAGAAGTGGACGGAGATCGGTAACTCTGGCGTGTTCCGTCCGGAGATGCTGCGCCCCATGGGCCTGCCCGAGAACGTGCGTGTTATCGCCTGGGGTCTGTCGCTGGAGCGCCCCACGATGATTAAGTACCGCCTCAACAACATCCGCGACCTCTTCGGCCACAAGATCGACCTCGAGCAGACCCGATCGGCCAAGCTGTACCGCTACTAGACGTGCAAGCGAACACCAGAACCTCACGGTTCTGGCTGCGGTAAATGCCTCGGATAGTTAGCAGTAGTGATCTGGGTAGGATTGAGATCCGCTGGCTCAATAAAGATGAAGGGTTCGTGTGTGAAGTTAGCGACGTTGCTGGAGTTCTCGTACTTCGAAGTAGTTAGGACGCAGCCATAGAAACAAACGTGCAGACCTGCACGAAAACTTTAACTTCTAGCAAGTTTAGGGTATCGGTATCTGTTGCATACGTCTATCTGGGCTTGACAAACTAGTATCCGAGCTCGGCAGCAACTTTTTTGAACTCCTCCCAAAAGAGGAACGTGAAGATAGTGTGCGGGCCTAGCCGCATGTAATGCGCAGTCCAACCCTTGTAGAAGCCGCGGATGCCCTCGCTCTTCATCGTCTTCATCATACAGTCAATCACACCCGAGTACAATTTGCCCTTGCCGTTCACCACCTTCTGGCTGTAAATCCGCGTGGACACGACATCCATCGGGTTCATCGCCGTCGTCACTACCAGACCCGTCAAAATACTCGCTGCAATTTCAAACACAAAAATTAGCTCTCAACACTTGCACCAGCGCCAACTCGTTCAACGTACATCCCAAGTGGACCTGCACGCCGTCCTCAAAGCCCGCTGCAATCACCAGTGTCTTAGCCTGTGTGTACGTCGCCAACTGAGTGCCCGAGCCAATCTGCAGCACCAAAATCCATCAGCATCCACTCCATTCACATGAGATCCAGTCCAACGTACTGCAACGCGAGGAATCGACGCCGTAGCTCCTCTGTAGAGCCCCGTCAAGCCGTCCGCCTTGACAATCTGACGGAACCCATCGATCTACAACAAAATACATCAACGTATCAGTACTTCACCTCTAACAACCTCCTCCACCTCGCCCTACCATTCCGTTGTACGCATACTGCGCATTGATCTTGCCAGCCGAACTGGCCGCTTGGATCCGCGCCTTGACCAGGAAGAAGGGGCTGCCAATGAACGCTCCAATCATCCCAGAGGTGGCCGCTGCACACACGTTCCGGACTGGGAACGAATACGCAGTGGGATCTGTAGCGCCAAAAACCTTCTGCAGCGGCTCGAAAAGCCCCAGACGAGGCCCGTTCATGAAGATTTGGTACGAAATACCCGGCCCCAAGCCTCGCTGGATGCCGCGCAGTCCTTCCGTGCGCCCGATGGTGTAGAAGGCGTGTGCGAAGTTGCGGTACTGCACCACGGGCGCCGCCCCGCGCGTGACGTTGTGCGCCAGCTCCCCCTGCAGCTGCATGCGCGTCTTGATGACCTCCATGGGGTTGGACACGACGCACGCGCCGCTCGTGGCCGCGCTGGCCAGCACAAAGTCCATGAGGATGCTACGCTCGCCCATTGTGACGTCGGAGGTAAGAACGGATGTGAGAGGCGGCAGAGTGACGTTAAACGGAGGTGGTGTGGACCACTCTGCGTGATTGAGCAAACATATTGAAATCCTGTAGGAATACATACACTGACATAGTGCGTTCCTGAATTATGGTGAATTGCTTTGATAGTAACTCTGAGAACTAATTCACCTGCGGTATGGCATGCGGGTTGGATGCTGAAACTGCGTTCATCCAAACAACTCGAGTTCAGTATGGCGCAATATGGCTTAAAGGTTTGCTCGCACACGTCGCAGGAAAAGGGCAACTTGTTCATTGTGAATCCCTACACCTGCGCGACTTGCTCGTTGTCGTCGTCCTGGAGCTCTAGGTGGATGTCAGCTTCAGCAATGTATGGAATAGCTTCGATGGCTCTATCGGGGATGCAAGCAGACCCGATAGGTAAATGGTTTGAAGCAGCAAATTGCATCCGAAATAACGCAACGTACCTCCTCGCTTTCTTCGCCACGGCGTGGGCTCCGCCGACCTTCAGGTCCGGCTGGACGATGATTGCGACGTCGACAACGGTGCCTTGTCCGTTCATATGCGGTATCCAGTGTGTGTTGATGTGTGTCGTTCCGATGATCTCGGGAATGGCGGCTAATGCCGCGTGAATGTCGTTTCTAATTTCCCTGTACGGACGGATATCCTTCTCACGTACGTCTCCCTCGTATGCGCCTATACAGCGAGATTGGTCTACAACGTGCGTTAGCACTAGTTAGGCATAAGACAAAGGCATTCGTTGTAGCAACAGCAATTCGCACCAAACTGGACGTCAATGTGTACCAGCACCTCGGATACGTCGGGAACCTCCTGCAAAATATGAGATCGGACACGTTCCGATATCTACACGCAAAGATGCGTAAGTGCTTGGCACACTTCGGTGGCATGGTAATAAAGTACAACATCGCACCTGCTGAGCCATCGAAATGCTCGTTCGTGCATCAAGCTGGGATATTAGGCAGCACCAACATTCCACATTAGCCGAATGCAACATACAAAGAGTGGTCTGACATAACACGTACGTGAACGCGCAAATCCACCAGCGTATAAGGCCCCATTCGACGCGCCCGAACTTGAGATACATGCAGCACGTCGTCAACACTTGCGGACTGCAGCGCACAACAGATTCCAACACGTTAGGTTTCTCCTCACATCAACTACTTTTTCAGCATTGCCTGCAACGCACCACCACTTCTAAAGTTTCGAGTACTTCCGACTCGACCGTGTTGTCTGTAAGCTCCTGGACACTGTACTCATACGGGTTAGTAACACAATTACGACCAATTGCGCTTGAAAATTCATTTACCTGTCCAGGCAGATTTCGCCGCCGGTCTTCACAATCATAGCAGCGACGGCCATACCCGCAACTGCGTAACAGGCACAAAGTATGATAAGCAAGTGAACCAAACTCCGTCGAGAGCGATAGGCTCGTACCTGGGTCAAGGAGAGGCACTCCGGCCATTGAACCAACAATACCTCCTAGTGCCACAACAGAAGATATGGCGTCCGTTCGATGGTGCCATGCGTTGGCGATCAGCACTTTGCTGTTTGCCTGCTTGCCAATTTTTACAGTGGCGCGGTACAACGCCTCTTTCGCAGCGATGGACACCCCAGCAGCACCAGCAGCAAGTGTCCATTGAGAGGCAGAACTGAGTTCTGTTGACAAACGCACTCATAAGCTACAGCTCATTCTCCCCAAGTAATACAACTCCAGCAGACAAACCTGAAAGGAAAGGCAAGCTATACACCTGCAGTTCCGAAGCTGCTGTGCCATTCCAAATCTCCTGCAAGACCTGAAGTCCATCCGCGCCAATACCGAGTCCGCACAGCACCAAAATTGCACCCACAGACAGCGAACCGACCGCCTCATACTTCCCGTAACCTAGCAGGATACAAACCAGCATGAGTCTTGCTTCTAGCAGCTGGCCACAATAGATATCACTCGCACCGTAAGGGTGTTTCGGATCAGGTGGAAGCCTCGCCACCTTGACGCTCCACAGCGTGACCACATCGGACAGCAAGTCGGACAACGAATGTGCAGCATCGGCCACCAACGCGCTCGAGTGGATCGTCACTCCCACCGCTCCCTAATGCAGCAGACAAATCGTCAAGACGTGGTCAGTGGAATTCTTGCCAGTTCCTCGACGGAATCTGCCGCAGGAAGCCGCACCTTGGTCGCCGCCATGGCCACATTGACGTACATCCCGACGCGCGTGATCTTCATGGCCTCGTCGCCCTGACGGAAGCGCGGCGCCGACTCGTCCGCTTCATCTTGAACCTGTTTGGGCTTGGAGCTGAAGTTGGCCAGATGCTGCGAGATTCCCACGTCTGGTCGTTGCCATTGCAAGCGCCTCGCAGTCGCTGGGAAGGCGCCTACGCAGAGCTTCTGACGAGAGGCGATGCGCGGTCGAAGCGAGGCCAGGACGCTGCCGCGCGCACGCCACATGGGACCTGGAAGTGTCAAACAAGAAGTGCGGTCGACGCCACGCACGTCGGAAACCCCCGTCCAAATCGATCGTACTTAGGCGGGCAATAAGTGTGTCATTTGATGCAAAATGGACCCACGCGTGACTCACCAAACGTGCACTTGAAGCAGCGGGTGGACTAAGATAGAGAGGCCCAGTGCCGCATTGGGCTGAAGTTTGCTCCGGAATGAGGTTGCGATGCAAACGGAGGGCTGACACAGCGGATATTGTCAAGTACTGTAGTCCCCGGAAGTAGAGTGAGGACACCACGGATGGGTTTCTGACTCCACAGTGAGTTCCGACTGCAATTGTCATGTAGGTAATTTGCGCTGCCGTTCAGCGTCCAGCTTGCTCGCAACTCGCACACACACGTAACTTGCCGCAACTCGTAGGCAACCTCCCTGTCGCCGGTGACTTTGTTAGACCGAAACGGCTGCCGCTCGACTACCGACCGCGAACGGCAACTAATGGACCATCACTCTGCTTCTGCACCACAACCGGCGCGTACGCTTTGCACGCCACGTGGTGGAAGACTGCGGTGGTCATCTGCAATCATGCCGACGACGGAGCCCTTCGGCGCGCAATCCGAGTTAACGGTGGTGAATCTGCGTGACAATACAAAGCAACTTGCTTCGGCGTCTGCCGCGTGAGTGGCTCCCAACGGCTGGCTCTGATCTGTGGGTTCAGAGCGGCCCACGCGCATCGAAGATGCATTCGAAAAGATGCAAAAAGTGAATGGACGTGCGCAGCGAGCAATGCGGGCTGCACCGAGCGAGGAAAGGAAGCTAAGCGTCGGTTTGCCGCCGACTAAGAGCCCGCCCGCCACTTGACGGGAAACGGTCTGCGCTCGGTTACACTTGCATCCGGGTGGCTGCGCCCAGACGACTCGTCGAGAGCGTCGCGACGCGCGTGATTGGCTAACGGAATGTTCGTCCGTCACGCCCGTCACGCTCGGCACGAACCGTCGCTGCACGCCGATCCTATTGCCACCAGGTTGGTACTATCGCTGACTGAGAAGTCGGCCCTCAGACGCTCGAATTACTTGCAGAGCATGGCTGGAGCGGGCGCTTGCTACACTCGTTTGCATGTTCGCCTGCGGGAACAGGTCTGATCGCAGGATAGACCTGTAATGCACCCAGAAATGCAATTGTAAAGAGCTCGACTGATTTTTCAGCACAATGCAGCATCGCCATCAATGGATATGCATTTGCATTATAATAAGGTTCCAAAAGCTACGCCTCAGGATTATATTTGTAAATACAGTGGCGTTACGCGGTCACATTGAATTTCCAAGCTTGACTTGTCGTGATCTTGAGCGTTACCGCCTGTTTCACTGCCATTTCAGCAGATCCGCGCGGTATCCAGTGTGGTCAACTTCCGGCGTCGATAGTGCCAACTTCTGTCTCGGCCGCGGGTAGGTCTTCTCCCTCTCCCTGTCGCTCCGAACGCTGGGGAGAGAGGGGGAGCCGCTCCCCCGCCCACCATCAAATCAGCGCAGTAGACAAACAGACGGCTCGCGCGCAAGTCGAGGAGGAGGGAAGGAACGACCCCACAAGAGAGAGACCCCCGCGGCTCCAACGTTTTAAATCAGGCCGGAGTATGGCCACCCCGAAGATGGAGGAGAACAGCACGGTACGGACTCCTACTTCCGCTGCCTGATAGTGAACGTCCGGCAACGAGAGTGATGGTCTTGTGTGGCAATCATGGACTAACGCGTGCTTTACCCTTTGAAGCTCGGCCGCCAGCTCTCGGCCGCCAATGAGGAGGCGTGGCTGTCCCTAGGACGCATCGCCGAGATGATGGGCGACGACGAGAACACGATGCTGGCCTACGAGAAGGTCCTCTCGCACAACCGCCTGAACGCCACAGCGCTGTTCGCTATCGGCTGCTGCTACGAGAAGGTGGAGGACTACACCAAGGCCGCCGACTGCTTCCGCGGCCTCGTGTCGCTCAACGAGCAGAACTCGGACGCCTGGGGCCACCTCGGCTACTGCTGCCTCATGATGAACGACCTCACGAGCGCACACACGGCCTACCAGTACGCCATGTACAACAACCCCATGAGCCAGAAGGACCCCAACATGTGGTACGGCATCGGCCAGCTCTACGAACGTCTCGGCTCGCTCGAGCACGCCCAGGAGTCGTTCGAAGCCGTGCTGCGCTTCGAGCCCAACTTTAACATGGCGCTGGAAGTCAAGTTCCGCCTCGGAATCATCGCCAAGCAGCGTGGAGACTACGAAGGCGCGCTGGAGAGACTCAAGTCGGTGCTGCACGACGTGCAGGCCAACGTGCAGACCACTGAGATGGCCAGCGATATTTGGACGCAGATTGGACACGTGTACGAGCTCAAGGACGAGATCCAACTGGCCAAGTCCAGCTACCTCAAGGTGGCCGAACTCAACCCGAACAATGCCAAGCCGCTGCAGCAGCTCGGCTGGCTGTGTCTGAAGCACAGCGAGCATCCGCCCGCTATTGACTACCTGAAGAAAGCTGTGACCATCGATCCGCAGGACGGCAAGGGATGGTACCTGCTGGGACGGTGCTACATGGCCGTTCAGGAGTTTGAGGAAGCCTACGACTCGTACAAGCATGCCGTGACCACGGACTCGCAGAACCCGAACGTGTGGTGCTCGCTTGGTGTTCTTTTCTACCAGCTGAACCAGCATTTGGACGCTCTGGACGCGTACTCGCGCGCTATCAACATCAACCCCAATATTTGTGAGGTCTGGTACAACGTCGGCACGCTGTACGACACCTGCAATCAGACGAGCGACGCTCGTGACGCTTACCAGAAGGCTGCTGAACTTGGTGCGGACGCACAATTTATTCGTGAGCGATTGGAGCTCCTTCGTGTCAGGGAAACTGGTCAATCCACTATTGGCATGGCTGGCGCCAACTCCGCACCAGGCCCTTCGGAGCCACCCACGACATCCCCGATGCCGACGTTCTCGTCGCGACCGACGGCTGAAACTCAGTATCAGGCTCAGCAGCAGGGTGCACCTGCACAGGGAGGTGCAATTCCGCAGCCCAACGGCGCGCCGCCTGTAAGCCAGGGTGCACCAATGGCTCACATGCTGCGTGGCGGCGAAGCTCCGATGAGCATGAGTATGGGAAATGCTCCGACTTCTAACTCGATGAGTGTGAGTGGACCGGAGACCAGTAGCAGTATGGGACGCGGCATGCCTGTGGGCAGTGCCGGAATGAACATGATGCGAGGCATGGGCCGCAGCGCCGCAATGAACGGTGGTGGCATGATGCCTCGCGGCGTGATGGGCGGAATGGTCCCTGGTATGCAGCATCCGCAGCAGACTCAGCAGATGCAGCCGCAGCACCCGCAGGCTCAGGCTCACGCACAAGCCCAGGCTCATGCTCACGCACAAGCTCAAGCGCAGGCGCACCACCACGCGCAGATGCAAGCACAGATGCAGGCTCAGCAGCAGCAACAGCACGCTCAGGCTGTTCACATGCAGCAGCAGGATGGTCGTCGAGGAATGCCCGGCCGGCCTATTAAGGAGGAGAGCAAGGTTGGGGGCATGCGTTATGCTATGGATGGCGGTGACCGGAAACTTCAGGCTCCGCCGCAACGACTGGCTGGACTGAACCCGAAGAACTTGGGTGGTCCTGCTGGTGTACCGCAGGGTGGCCGTCGTGATCGCTTCCCGATTCCAATGAGCGACCCGAAGCAGCACCAGCATCCGTCGCTCCAGCCGCCCCCAGGCAGGCGGTGAAACGAGCGCTAGTGCTGGTCACCGCCTAGCGCCTCTTCTTCATCTTTGCGTATTTGAGCTTGTGGGCTCGACAAGTAGGCTAAGGTAGGCTAGTTTAGTTTAGCGTGTGTGTTGGAGAAATGGTATCAAGGCACCGAACCTGATGAAACAAAGAGTGACATGAAAGACTGTAAATTGTGTTGAACATGCAATGATCGTCAATGGGCATCGAAAGATCAAAGGCGTTGGTGAGGATTGCAATGAAATCTATTAGAAAGGCAGAACAACACTAGCTGCTGCCACGAATAAGGCTTTCTGACGAGCTGGATTGAAGCTTTCTTACTTCTTTTTTGGCTGGCGCTGTCGGACGACCTGGCCCTTGGGGGCCTTGGCACCGGGCCGCAAGAAACGGTTCTTCTTGTCTGAAGATGCCACCTCGGACGGCTTCTGCACCGCAGCACCCTTGGTCTTGGCAGAGTTCTGTTTCTTGTTCTTGGAATCCTTTTTGTCGGGGAACATGTACGTGTCGGGCTCTTCACCAACTTCTTGGCGGTAGTACTCCACATCGTCCAGTTCCGAATCGTCATCCTTGCTGCCAGTCTTGGCAGTAGTCTCGTCGTACTCATCATCATCCTCGCCTTGTTCACGCTTACGTTTGCGCTCCGCCTTGCGCTGCTTCTTGGCATCCTTGACCTCCTGCTTCTTAGCCACATTTGCCTCCTGCTCCTCACGACGCTGGCGCTTAAGAGCCATCGCAGCTTCGTGCTTCGCCTTGGCCTTGGCAGCCTCCTCCGGCGTCTTAGTCTTGTAGGCGTGATAAAGCACATCGCCTTCGCAGATGCCACGCTCCACCTTGGTAAGGCTCAGCGTAAGTCGTGGCCCGATCTCCGTCAGGCGCACAGCACTCTTCTCTGCCTTGCGGTTACCACGGCCACGGAACGTGTCGGGCAGCGTCACGTGCGACGCCTCGTCGTCTACCTCACTGTCCGAAGCTGAGCCAACACCAGCACCATTGCCCAGCACGTACTCACTGATATCCTCGAGCTTGTTCAGGTTGGGCACCTTGGCCTTCACGATGGTCTTCACACTGCGCGACAGTCCAAGCGGCGCGGCACGGATCACATACTGTCGGAACTCCACCGTGTCCGTCTCCTTCTCGTAGTTGAACAACACCACACGTCTACACTCCGCCAAAGCAACAGTCTGCACATCAATCGCCGGGAACATGTTCTGGAACGTCACGTTCATCAGCTTAATGTGATCGTCCGGAGCCGTAAAGTTGTTGAGCACCACAAGCGGCTTGGACTTGAGCGCCTGCGACGCGTCCACGGGGCGCTTCACCACCAAGTGCATCTGGCTCATAAGCGAGTACTTGGTCACCTTGAACGACAACGTGGGGCCACGCGGGATGCGTGCGATCTTGAGGTTGGTACCGGCCTCCGTGTTGGTAAAAAAGATGAAGTGCGTGACGCCCAGCGGTGCACCTACGTGCACAAAGTCCTTGAGCGTGTTCTTGCGCTTCTCACGCAGCTTGTCAGCCGTGTACGGAGCCATCACTCGGCGCATGTCCTGCACTAAACTGCTCACAACTCCAGGCACTTTTCCCATCTTGAAGACGAAACTCATGGGCATGTCATCCTTCTCCACAGTGGGGGCTTCCACCACGTGCGTCCGGGTCTTCCTCTGCACGTAATAAACCACAAACAAGCACAAAGTTCCAATACAAAGTGTTAATCAACGTTTTCTCAGCTTCTAGAGCGCGTTACGAGCTGGTAGTTGCATGCATCTACGCAGCAGACGCCAGATAAGAGGACGGTACGTACGCGCTTGCCTCCTTTACGCGGCATCTTAACAAATCGGCAGCTAAAAGCTCTGGAACCAGCAGCTCACTCCCACTCGACTGAATGGCCACTGACTGTTGGCTGGTGGAGACGGAAACTAAACTACGTACTGTACACAACGTTCATGTGGTCCACATCCATGCTTGTCAAACACAACATGGCTACATTTCCATTCGTCATGCGCCAGCAAGACCCAGAGGAGGAAAGGAGGTACCGTCAGTGCTTTGCCTACCTCCGAGTTACGACATCAAATGCGATCGTTCGAAGTCGCAGCAGAAGCAGAAGCAGGGGAAGAGACTCACAGCGCCGAAGGGAGAAACGGTCGCGCTCGAGTTGTGATGACGCTCAGAAAGGAGAGAAAAGAGACAAAGGAGACTCGCAGTGGACGGACAGAATGGAAGAGCAGGTGAAGACGCTGGAGAAACAGGTGGAGCGTCGCTTTCGAGAGCTGGCGAAGGAGGTGGAGAGCTAGAAGAGACGGAATCAATTGATGGAGACAAGTGAGATGTCTCACCTTCAGCCAGACAGCGCAAGGTATATGCTGTGGGGTCAATTGGGAGACGGTGGTGCGCAGCGTGCTGGTGACGTTAAGCTTACAAAAGATACTTTGATTGAGAAACGGAAGCTGCAGAGTGTGGATGCTTCTGAGGCAGCAGAGATGGTGAAGAAGGCTGCTCGAGCGAGTGGAGACCCTGTACAGAAGAGTTTGGTCATGGATTGCACTCGCTTTAGCGAGCAAATTGCGCTGAATGAGACGGCGATGGGGGATTTTATGACTTATGTGAAGACACAAGACAGCGCCGAAGCGATGGAGCACCAAAGTCAGGTTCTAGAGCTGCACGAATCAATTCGTAACGAGAAACAGCGTCGCGATACTGCTCTTGCTGCTGTTACATGTATTGCGCTGGAATGGAAAGATAGAGACGCTCGATTGTCTGGTAAAACAAGTGGATCAGGTGTGTACACCATGTCCATCACACAAGGAGTTGACAGAGATCTACAGTACTATCGACTTGGTCTGAATGGTGATAAGATGGCAAGTTTGCGGTCCGAATTAAAGAGCCGACTGACCTGGTTGGACGCAGGTGGCGTAGGAAAGGATGACCAATTTCAAAAACTGCAAGAGCTAACACGTGAGATATCAGCCGTGCTCTTCGACAAATCTACACTTGAGGGCCGGCGTAAATTGCTATGTGTGAGACTGCTACGATCAAACAATGCACTTTACACACGATCAATGAAGTTAACCCCTCTGTTACCGGAAATTTTATCGCTGAACGCGCTAACTAACGTCATAAGTTACGACGAAGAATGTCACTAGGATTTTGTATTGCTAGGTCCTTTCCATAACTAGATACACGTGGACACAGGCGGTGTCATGTATAAATTTTGAGGGTCTTTTGCCGTCACTTACGACGTTCGTGCGCAGGCTATCTGTGACGGGGTCACACAGCACCTTGCACAGAGGAAGTGTGCTCAGGAGTATACAAACTCCAAGTGAACAAGCAGTTCACAGTCCCTGGTCTAAGGGGACACTTGACCAAGATTAGGTAGGTTTTAGACTGAATATATTATAGGTGGGCTTTAGTTTGGCCTGCAATACAAACTACAAGACACCTATAGTTACTCCTATACAAAAATGCATGAGCCCCGATTGGTTGGCTCTGAGCACGTCGGCGACGTGCCATCTGTGTGTGCCACATTACGTGTGTGCACCACACTCAGGTATGTAACGCACACCAGTTTGTGTGACCCGTTACATCCTCCCCCACTTAGATACGAAACACATTTCGTCCAATGGGAGCGAGTGAAAATTGTGCGCTCACATTTCACTCGCACAGTCGAAATCCTTCGACTAGCGGCCGAGCTCGTTCGCTCCGTGCCGCTGCTTTCACAGAGCGCCAGGCACGTTGCCAGGCGCTCCACGGTCTCCCCATCGACCCTTGAGGTGGCCTGCAAAAGCACAGCCTCGGACGCGCAAGCGTCCCGCCAGATTAAGGCTGCAAAGCCAAAGTCAAGGCCGGCCAAGCCGTAAGGCAGGGCCTTAACCCAAAAGGGAGCCACCGACGTGGCTCCGGAGGCGACCCAGTGGCCCAAGGCTTCATTGGCACTTGCGAGCTGGTGCTCACAACGCCGTCGGTCACCATGGGTGCCGACAGACGACCGACCAAACCTCGGTTCGTCCATTGGAGTCCTCGCAACGAAGGGACTCCCGAGTACGACAGTACTCTCGTCATTTGACATCGACGAGAGCACTCGGAGAAGCGTGCCGCTTCTAAGACCAGCCCGCTGGTCCATGAGGACGAGGGCGACGAGCCCAAGCCTCCAGCCGGCTCGATGAGCTTCGGCGTTCAAGAGGGAGGCCGTACTGATGCCTCGCCGAAGGCCACGAGCGTGCCCGAGCTACTCGAGTGTGCGGAAGCGTACTGCTTCCCGGTCATCTCATCGAGAGATGACTAGAACAAGTTCGACTTCAGAACTTGTTCGCCTCGTCCGAGTTTGAGTCTGAGGGAGGGTTTCCTCATGACCCCGAGAGATCTCCACCGATCTCGATGAACAGCAAAGCGTCCGCTTGCTGCTCAGTCGCGCACGCACAACACTGTGCTGCCGACGGCTCGCACTCGCCGGGCTAGCGGGGACTCCGTCCACCCGCAGGGGTAGTACCCACCCCGACGCCAGCACCGGCGCCTCCTTCATTCTTGGAGCACCGTGTAGGGCTACCTGTGGTAACACCACCACGTGGACCCAAGCCGAAGACCTCTTCTGGCAATGGGTCTCGCCTCTGGGCTACTCCGCCCACAGCTCAATGAGCTTCGCGAGAAGCAGGACCTCCGTGTCCAGTTTGGCCACCTCGTGGGCAAACGCCAGCTTCACCAAGAGCTGGATAGACTGAAGCGTGGTGCTCAGTCCGGCGCTCGTAATGAGCGCGGGTACGGACCCTATTCGTTGGCTCCCTGTACCCCAGTCTGCAGCTAAGAGGCTGCAGACTACTTACGAAGCTGCCGTCGCTTCTGTTCCCAGATAGCGACAGCCTTCGGACAGTCAACTTGGAGCCGCTCGATCGGCTCCCAGGTACCCTGTGACGTCGGGTACCCGCGCCACTTCACAAAGAGCTGGCGCTTCCCATTCGAGCGCCGCTCTCGGAGAACTCGCTCGACATGGTAGTGGAGTTCCCCATTACGGTCGAGTAGGGCGGGCGGAGCCCTCACTCGTTCAGTTGCCCGCAAGACCGGAGGCTCGACGCCTCTCGACTGGGTCTCCGGACCAACTGGTTGCTGTGCAACAGGAGGAGATCCGTTTCCTCCACGACCGCGCGTACGCGATCGAGATTGCGTTCGGCCCTGGCGGACGGGCTGCTCAATGGAGCTACCCTCTCGCCCTCGCCGCTCCCCGTGAGGAGATAGGAGACCTACACCTCGAAGTACAGCGTCTCCATGGCCGCGTTGACCGTCGAGCCCTGGCATCTGACTATCAAGTCTTGTGCCGGGAGGTGGACAACCTCCTTCCTGTTCCTCGGACAAATGTGTCCCGCCGGGAGTCGCAGACATACGCGTACTCCCTGCCGTACTACGGCTCACATCATGCGGGCTCTGCGTACTAGCCCCAGGTGTACGAGCCACCGGCGTATCACCAGCAGGACTACTTACCTGCGCACCGCGGGCAGGGCCGCGCGGCCCCGCTTCGCTTCGAGGAGGCTCGCTCTCCTCCCCGCGGCTGTCAACCGCATCCAGCGGGACAGCCGGACCCAGTGGGTCATGGTATCGCTTCAAACGACCCACATAAAACGTCGGGTGGGTCTTAATCGACTTCGGCAGATCGATGGTGTACGCAGCACCATGTCTAGCCAGGACCGTGAATGGTCCGATGAAGCGGTGCTTCAGCTTGTTGCTGCTCACTGAGCTGACAGCGTCAAGCGGTAGGTTCTTAGTGTCGAGTAGGACTAACTCACCCACTTTAAACACGGTTAAGTTTCCTCTTCCATGTTTGTCCGAGTACTCCTTTTGTTTGTCTTGGGCCGCCGCCATGGCGTCGCGGACCCTGCTGATAACATTCAGCCGTGTGTCCATGAAGGACTCCACCTGTTTCCGCAAGGAAACCGGTTGCAACTCAGCAACCTGGGAGGAAAGGGCTTTCCGAGCCTCTCCCCCACTTAAGACTGAGCCATCGGTGCTCCCAACTAAAGAAAGGGGCACCCGGGGATGGCGAAAGCCGTTCAGGTAGAACGGCGTAAACCCGGTGGACACGTGCACCGTGTTGTTGAGTGCGAACTCAACAACTGGGAGCTGCTCAGATCACGTGCGAGGAGCTCCCGCACAGACACTTCGCAGAGTGTCTTCGAGCACGCGATTGACGCGCTCAGTCTGACCGTCCGTCTGAGGATGATCAGCTGTGGACATGTGCAGCTTAGTTCCAAGCAATTGGAACACCGTTTGCCAGAACGCAGCGGTAAACCGCGGGTCACGGTCCGAGACAAACGTCTCTGGCAGACCATGATAGCGAAAGACGCCATCTACGAACAGCCGTGCGGCATGTTCACCGGTGACCGTGTCCGGCACTGGAGCAAGGTGAACCATCTTGCTCAGCCGACACACGAACACCAAAATACCGGTGTTTCCGTGCTCGTCGGCGGGAAGGCCGAAGATGAAGTCGAGACTCATCGACCTCCAGCAGTCTGCCGGAACAGGCAAGCTCTGCAATGGGGCGGAGGAGTGCCCCGCGAGTTTCACCCGCTGACATGTTTCGCATGTCTTGACGTAGCGTGCGACCCACTTGTACATGTTGGTCCACCAAAAGGCCTGCGAGACCGACAGAAAGGTCTTCTCGCGGCCGAAATGTCCGCTGGAGGGCGCATCGTGCGCCTCCTGGAGGATGTCAAACTTGATGTCCTCGTCGTCCGGGACGACAACTCGCGGTGGTTCATTGGGCTCCACCCGATAGTAGAGGAGGCCATCCTGCCACTCGTATCGGTGGAGCCGGGAGCGCTGTCGCGGCGAGAGCCACGACGATTTGGCGTCCTTCCCAGCGGCCATGAACCGCACCAGAGGCGCGAGAGACTCGTCGCCACGATACGCCATGCGTTGTCACCCGCGTGATGTGGGCCAACGCGTAGTCAGGCCTGCGTGATAACGCATCGGCAAGCACGTTGAGCTTGCTCGGCTTGTACTCGACGGGGAAGTTGTATTCCGCGAAGAACGACAACCACCTCGCCATCCGCTGCGATAAGTGGGGCGAGTTAGTCGCTGTTCGCAGGGATGCGTGGTCGGTATAGATCACAAAGGGCCTAGAGCCCAGAAGATGCACCCGGAACTTCACAAGGGCGTACTTCATGGCAAGGAGCTCCTTGTCGTGAACGGGGTAGTTCCGTTCGGCAGCATTGAGCTGCCTGGACTGGAACGAGATGACTCGTTCGTGTCCGTCCGCATCGTTCTGCAGCAATGCATAACCGATGGCATAGTCGGAGGCATCGCAGACGACGCTGAACGGCTTCGTCTCGTCCGGCAGTGCCAGGACTGGCGCCTGCTGAAGGCTAGCCTGATGCTGTCGAAGGCATCTTGGTGCTGACGCTCCCAGTGCCAGTCAGAGTCCTTCTTCAGAAGGTCTGACAAGGGTCTAGCTAGACCCGCGTACCCCGCGCTGTACGTCAGCAACAATTAAGTAAAAAGGAAGGTGAGGATCAAATGGAGCCCATAAGTGAGGTTGAAACGATACAAGCAAAACAGCATCTAAAACGCCATAAATCAGGAGGGACCACCGGACTCAACCATGAGTTCTACAAAGACTTCGCAGCAACAATGACGCCGACCCTGACAAAACGTTTCAACAGTATATTGAAAGGGGATGGAGTACCACAATCGTTTTTGACAGCCACGGTAATACCACTCAGAAAGAATGGAGATTCTTCTGATGCAATGGATTACAGACCGAACTACTGAACACAGCTTATAAGCTGTTTGGTAGAATATTAGCTGAACGAGTACACAAAGTTTTGCCTAAGTTGATAAGCAGATCACAGCAAGGATTCGTACGAGGAAGAAGTATTGACAAAACGATCATGATTTAAAGAAGCGTACTAGAAATGAGTGGAAAAGACCCAGAAAAGGAATGGTCGGACAGTGCAGCAGCGCTTTGTTTGGATTTACGAAAAGAGTACGATACACTGGATCGGAAGTTTCTCCTCTGTGTTCTTCGAGCCCATGGATTCTCGGATAGCTTCCTCAAAGTAGTTCGAATTTTGCATGAAGGGACTACGGCATAATTTCTGGTAAACGGTAAACTATCGACAAAGTGGAGCGTGAGATCAGGAATTCGACAAGATTGTCCATTAGCACCACTATTGTTCATTCTTGCGGCGGACACTTTAAGTCAAACAATTAACCAGCATCAAGAAATCAGCGGAATAGTCATTCCAGGGACCATCCAGGAACGACACAAATTCTCAGCATTTGTTGATGACAGCACAGTGTTTCTCAGCTCTTTGAAAGAACTCGATGTCGTGAAACGTATACTCGATGACTTTGGAAGAGTGTCTGGGCTCAAAGTACAACAAAATAAAAGCGTCTTAATCGGCTTGAACACGCATGGAACCCCATCGAAATGGAACGGCTTCCCAGTCCTCCATCCGGCTAGTACAACTCGACAGCTAGGGTACTGGGTTGGCAACAATTCAGGAGTCAAGGAAAATTGGGACATCCGAATCGAGAAAGTTCAACGAAGACAACGAATTTCGACAGCCATAAGCAACTCAGTCGTGCAAAGAATACTGCTATTCAATGCAATAGCTTTACCGTCAATTCTGTATACGGCAAAAGTTTTTACCAACGAAACAAGTGCTACGACAACTTGAAAATATGCAAAAGCAATTTGTTTGGAACGGATCAGCAAGCACAGCTGCATCCCGACACAAGTTTAACCCCTCGCTTCTGTATACACCACGGTCACATGGCGGGCTGGGGCTGCAACACATAGGCATTGCACTTAAAACAACCATGGCCAATCTAGCAGAACGATGGATTCAAGCAGATCATGACGCATACGCTGCGGCATGGCGTCAAGCTGTGCACCCAGGTCAACCAATGAATACGACATGCTGCGAGTACCGACCCACAAACCAGAAGATGATCGCTCACGCGCTACGGGAGAAAAATGGAGTACCACAAAAGACGGCGCAACATCTTGGGATACTTGAGCTATGGTGGGCTCATTCCGAGAGTATGATACCAAACGAGAAGCAACTAGAGGAAATTAAGTGGCGTCAAGAACAGGAAGCTGCGGTCAGCTCGGGGTATTGGGTAGATGGACGAACAATGAGATTTACGACTACAGATATCAACACCCTTGAGCAACCCAAGAATATGAAGGCGTTTTTGAGAAACTCGACGTGGCATGATAACGCACGCATTCTGGATAAGCAAGGAAGACCACTCAAACTGCGAGACTTCCCAGCCTTGCAGTCAACAAAACTTGGCGACATAGAAGTAATTTTGGAACCCGGATTGACAATGGCAGGAGAGTACGGCATGACGATCAAGCCACCACTTAAAGGGACAATTTACAGAGTACGACAACATCGACAAATACTTAGATGGAGTCGCAGTGATCTGTTGAGCCTGCCGAAGAATCTCTGGACATCTTCCGAGAGGAAACTGCAATTGTTCTCGGCTCCCAAAACACAAGAGGAAATCCAATGGAAAAAAGAAGCATCAGATAGTAGTGTAGTAGCGACAAAAAAACAAAGCGGTAGGGACACTCCAATCATGAAGGTAGCGAAAGCTCGGGACGGATGGACTTGGAGAATTTGTTTTGTAGAAAAGGAGTATGAACAAACCGAAGACTTTCAATCGTGGCGAGCCTGGGAAGCCCGAGAAGGTATTGCCTTCATGGCCCACCCCCAAACGGCATTATACCCATGGACAGCGCCACCATCGACGAAACCAAGGCATCTGGCAAATGCAGTAAGAAAGCAGCGATCAAAGGACATTCGGCGAAATCTTCGGTACAACTTGGAGCCTATCCTGAAGAAAGTTAAAGCAAGACAACAACAATCGACTTGGCGGAAATTCGCTCTCACTCAGGCACCACCGCAATTGTGGAACCGAAGCGAATATTTCACGGATTATCAAAACTGGACCATGTACAGGATCTCAATTGGAGCTTTAAATCTTTTTCACGAAGGATGGCCCCAACACAGAAACTGCCCAGAACTGGAATGCACAACAAAACAGGAAACAATTGATCACATTATTTGGGAATGCGAGAAGGCTCGGTTCGCATGGAAAGGATGGATGGATCACTGGCTAGCTCGAAGCACAACCCCAAACGACAGAGAAGAGCTGAAACCATTAATTGCAGCTCGACAAGCCCCGGCAATTACTACGGCGTTCTTCGCAACAGCACAAAAGTGTATATCACGATGGACAGCGGAACATGAAGAAGCAATGAGAGCACTGTGGATAATCTGGTCTACCGTTACTCCGACGGTGCTGTGGAGATTACGAAATCGATATATCTTCGACAACCTCCACACGACAACCAGTGAAGCAACTTCGATAGTATGGGCAGCAGGGTCCTTCCAAGTGATGGCCATAGCTTCTGCATGGAAGTCACAGCCAGAGCGAAGAATCCTCGGGTACTGTCTCGAAACGTGCCAATCAATCATGAAGTCAACAAATACAAATGACGACCAAGACAAGCTATCAGTGTGGCTGCTCCAATACCACACGATTAACTTGATAGGAGCAGGTGGATGGTTGATCTTCAAACAGGAAAACAAGACAGAATGGAGACTACGCGCAGCTGGCAGCGTCGGCTTCCCAGTACAAATTGAATCGAAAGACTACGGATCAGCGATCATGAACGAATGCAGAACAATCATCGAAAAGGACACGACCACGACAGATATACTGCTCCAGGTGGAGACCAAGGACAGACCTCCAAAACATAAACCACAAACCGGAGAACAAAACGACGGAGAGATCAAGCAGCTACATCCAGCGGATAGATTCTTCGCTGTTCAATGGATCAAGCCAACACGAAAATCACTAAGCGAAGCGAAATACTTAGCCCGGAGACAAGAAACGAAACGTTATATCGTCCCGCCAGACAACTCCATTGATCCCCTGCCGCGGCTGCTCAAGACGGTAGCAGTACGCCACCACGACACCAACATCGATAAAATCCGAAAGACGGTCACTCTGATTGATCGTCTAAATGCATATCAGGCTTCTATAGGAAAAACACAAAACTAAAAGAACAAAATAGAAGGCCATTCACCCCCCCCCCCCCGACAAGACCCATTGAAGCGTCCATGTTATCCTCCGATATCCGCTTCAAAATGGTTCATCTCTGTCTCAATTGGTTCGATCTGAGCGTTCAACCGAGTGTACTCATCAACCAGCGCCAGCTTTTTGGGATCATTGTTCAGTTGCTGTTCTGCTTGATCCAGGACTAGCGACGCTGTGTGGTATATCGCTCCATTCGAATGGTGTAAATCTCGGCGCTTCATTTCATCACCGCCAGCAGCACACGGTGCCGCAACCTGATTCTTCTCTTCACACCCTAGAGTCTGTTGTAAACCATCATCGTTTCTGTGGCGGACGAATCTTGCTCAAGTGGCATTCGAATAAATGTTCCCACATTGAGTATCCCCTGCGTTGGTTGGCCGATTGCCGTCAGTGGATCGAGGTGTGCAAGATGGCTCCGTAATGGTCGTGGAAGACATGCCAGTTTTCATATCATCTTCAGTCTTGACTGCTTCATGCGGCTCCAGGAATTTCGAAGTAGAATCCGTCAGGATATCGTGCCGATTTGGCTCAATTTCACCACAACCTGGCTCAAGTCGAGGGCATTTCCGGCTGGCATCGTTTTCCAGATAACCACGAGGCATTGATTTGCTTCTCTGACAACCTTGACGCTGAAAACTCTGGTTAGGTACAGACACATGACTGCGAACCCATTGCTTGAACTCACTTCCTCTTGTGTAGTCGAAGCACTGCCGAAATCGTCGTTCCTCCTCCGGAACTTCCTGCAGCATCTCTAATGCCATTTTTTCTTCGACAGCCACTGCTCGTAGCCTCTTTACTTCAAGCATCCACCATTAGGTCCAAATCGTCCATGGCCTTCAAAAACAAATCCGGACTCACAACGCACTTGTCCAAAGCTCACTTCGACTGCGCAGTCCTGTATACTCTGGTACAGCTAAATCATGAGGCTAAATACCAGAACTTCCTTTTTCCGTTGCTCAGATCTTATCCAATTGACTGCACGGCTGAGTCTCCATTGCAATATTTCGGCGTCGAAGCTCCATGAACTGTGAATTTGTGTAGTCAAGTCGGAAACAGCGCTCCACTTCTGGGAAATTCTGCAGCATTCCAAAAGAAACATTTCTAATACGTAAACTCTCGCTCGTAGTCAATCATCTTCTCTTCGGGGCTCAGCAACACAGGAATCGGTCGTAACCAGGAATCGCCCTCTCCATCCATTGCCAAATCTTCTTCAAGTTGGAAAAATTCATCAAACGTCACAATTTCAGTAGCCAAGATGTCTATTCAAGGGCCGTGCGGACGTCGAGGAGAAGATGACGATCGCATCGAATTGTCCTGCTTGTAAATTGCAGAAACGCTCTTGTATCGGTTGACAATTGTAGAACTTCAACTCCTGACACTTGTAGAGCTAACTTAGCTCAAATTCCTGTCAACGACCAGCTTCGTTATCTGCTCCTGGATTGTTTTGTTCGATTGCAGCATCACTTCGCTTAACTTGTCGAGTTCATTTTGCAGGAGAGGTGTCACTTTCACTGCTGCATCCAATTTGTGCGCGAGTGATTCGAGTTCCCCCAATGTTCGTCTTGCACCAAGTGTTCCTCCTGCAGCAAGTTCTGCACTTTAATCAACAGATTGGACACATCGTTTTCAGTATCCAGCAGCTTTTTGTATCCCGACGCAAGGTCTTCGTGGAGTGGAGTAGCAGATGTGACTTGGCAAGGGACAGATAGAAGTCGCTCCAGGTCTGCAAAAATTACTTTCCCATTCGTGGAAAACCACAGCCGCCAGCGCTGCGTCACGCCGCGTCTTCTCGTCACCAATTGATGCCACCATCTCCTGCAGTTCACATCTACACTGGACCAACTCCGTCTCGTCCAAGTTCTTGCCAGCTAGCACATAAGCCTGCAAGTCTTTCATCGCAGTTTCGTTCACAAGAATCCGATCAGTTGTTTGGGTATACTCTTGGATGAGCAGCGTCTTTGTCGGGTCAGACTGTATTGATTTCGCCTTCTTCAGAACTTGAATTGCGTAGACAACGTCAAGATGCGGTCGCTTCTGACCCACAATTTGTTTTTCGTGAGTCTCCAGTCGATCCGTCGGTTGAGGCTCGCATCCCGCAGTGTAGTCAACGGTGACTGGTACAGCGAAGGGAGCTGGCATCATTTCCGATGAAGTATTTTCTTCAGGATCTATACCACTCGCTGTATCGGATGCTGCATCGGATTGTGGCGTATCGGACACAAACCATGAAGCAGTAGGTGAGATGGCAGGCTCCTTGATCATTCCAGACCCACGGTTCAATTTGTCCACTTCTTCATCGTCAGGTTGACAAGTCTTAGCGCTCAAGGTCGTGTGTCAACAACATTTATGGACTGTGCGATCACAGTCCATAAATGTTGTTGCCGACGTTTCCAGTCCACCATCAAGTCTGCGACGTTTTTGAAATCGATTCTTGTCATGCAGCCTGGTCTCCCTTGGTGTGTTTCTGCTGATCATTCGACGACTAGTTTCAGTCGAAGAGTTTCTCTCATGGTTTCGGAGATTTGTGATCCTACCACTCAAACGAGGCGAGTTCTGATAGAATAGTGCCATAGGAGTAAACCCTACCTTTCAGCAGTCGACTCTTATCGATGGAAAAGGGGGCGTGCCGATATCGGCACCAAAAGTAAGCTGCATTGAAGCGCCTCCATTGCCAGGGTGTGGCTTGGAGGATGCCCCCAAATTTCGCTGCGATGCTGGTTTCACAAGCATTTCCTGTGCCATCTGTGACATCAGTCGATCTCCAATCCTAGTGTAGCGCTCCACCGCATCCGACTTCCATCGGCCGAATAATTTTACAGCCAGGCTGTCGAAGCCCGCGTTGAATAGTGCCGTGGCACCGCCACTTCGTAGAGAATGGGAGCCGTACCGGCGTAGGTCTGGTCCTGCGTCTTTTGCTGCTTGTTTAATCGCATTAACCACTTCGCGTACTTGAAGATTGGTTGTGCGTCCAATCTTACACAACAAAGTGTCTTCAGCGGCACCGGTAGATTTATGATGTTGGACCAGGTACCAGGCAGCTATAACAGGGCAGCACCAATTAGAGCCTGAGCGCTTGAGTTCACGACTTGTACCTTGGCCAAATTGATCGGATTTGCTTCCTCGGAACCGTATCACGACAGCAATTACATCGCACAACTGCTTTGGATCCCTGCCGTCATTTCCGATGAATTGAACATCCGATCGCTGAATTGCGTACGCTTTCACTTTAGAGCCGAGTGCTCAATACTCCGATCTTCGGAGAAGAAAGAAGAAAACCCAGCACCGAAGCCCCCAAATGACTCGGTGCTGGGTTGATGAGAAATTGAGCTGCTCGTGCACCCGCCTGAGAATAACCGTTGTGATCGGGGATTTTGGTTGGTTTGGTGGGTCGTTTCTTCGCATACCTGTGATAGCGAGTTGGTGGCCTGGAAGCAGGGACACTCCATAGCCGAGTACTCGCCGATGATGCCACGAAATATGGCTGATTTTGGAGAGCACGGTGCCGGCAGAATTTCCTGCGTTTGACTGTCCCCAGCCATAGCGCCAACAGTACGTAGCGAATAAGGCGAGCTGATACGAATGTTTTCCAGGTTTCTGGGGTAGCCATATGGAGAAATTGAGCCATTCACACCATTCACACCATTGTGTCCACGTGCTGCTGTATTTTGTCCTTGATGACGTGGCCAGTGATCGATTTTGCAGAGATTCGAGAAGTTCTTGTAAATTTTCCTATAAGCGTGAGGTACTTGCGTCTGCGTCCAACACGAAGCAAAGTTAGTCCAACGATTCAGGAATGGTTCGGTCCAAGCTCTCGATGCCACATCCGCCATCCAGTTCGACGATCCCGGAATGTGGTCGGCGGATACTCTTAAATTGTGGTACGCCTCAGCGATACCGATACACCTATTAATTTCTTGGCTGAGTGGGTTGTCGGAATGCAGCTTGTTACACCAATTTACAGCTGCCGTATTATCACTCCAACATTTGATGTGAATGAGTTGACGCGATGATTGACGACTCCATTTATCGCCCCATGTCCACACGGCTAAAGCCATACACAGATGCTCTCTTACGCTGATCGAGAACTCGGTGTTAGTTGAAAGATGCCCTGCAATCATTTCTTTTTCTTCTTCGTCGAACTTGACCTGGATATACTCGTTTGCTGCGGGATCAAGGACCGCAAGGCCGACGTTGGATGCATCCATGTACAGCTCCGCATTTGGTTGGATCGTGTCTCCAAACATTGAAAGTGGTAACTCAGCTAGGTGTCCGTGGACTAAAATTTTCTGAAACCATACCAAGTCGTCTCTTGACCCGCTTGAAAGTTGGACACTGCCAAATCGTGGTGTACGTGCGCATTGGGACTGTAAACGCTGATAAAAGGGTTTCGCTGACCGCAAGCATATTGCCACATATCTGAGCGACCCCAAAACCTTGTAGAACTCGGTCTTGGTAGCATTTCCTTTCTTCAGCAATGCTGTCACGCGTCCGCCTGCCTTATCGATTTTTTCCATTGGGATAGATACTGTGCGTCGTGACGTGCTCCAAAGAAGACCAAGTGCAACCAAATCGGAGCTCCAACTTGAGAACTTTGCCTCGTTTATCGAGCGCGGGCCTAATACAGCCAACATTGCGTGACGTAACGTTGCTTCGGCTAGCGACAATCTGTTTGCTACGTCCGGTTCAATCAAAATATGACCATCCACCCACTCGTAGGGGAAAAACATGTTTTGATCACTGGATGTGGACACTGCCGACGGTGAATTGGACCCCATCAGCCACGAAATCGCTCGGCCAAAAAGGGCATAACACGGTGGAGATCCAGACCAGCCGAACGGGGCTGCCATATCAATGATGAGGATGCCTAGTTCTTTTACATAAGCCGCCATTCGGAAAACCTGGTTGGCCCGATTACGAAGATGCCTGAAAGCGCTTTTGACGTCCCCTTTGAGCATGAAAATTCGTCCATCGTGGCCATCCTGGACAAGCTGTTCGATCCGACGTGCGATAATGGTCACCGAGTCGTACCGCAGTTTGGGGACCGATTCCACCACAAATGCCGCATTTACGGAGTTGTCTCTTGGGAAGGAGAGATCATGAATTGGACGGATTTCTTCTGAAGGATCCACTCCTTTCTTTTCTACCGCTCCCAAAGGACTGCACACCACTTCTGGCCAAAGGTTAAGTATGTCTGGTTCCACGACCATGTATTGACCCGAATTTTGGCCCTCACGAATACTGCGTGTGATGCCACGTATATATCGCCGGCAAGATCCGTGATTTTTCGGTGGAGGTCGTTGAGGCCGCGGGCCATCTCTCCATGCCGTCTCCATTCCATGCTCCACTATCTTTACTAGCAAATCCAGATGTGGATACCCGCGAAGTACTAGCTGTAGACGCTCACAATCAATTGCTTTGTTAGGTCTCCCATCTACAGCAGTTTCTCCACGAACAAACCGGGTCGCTTCTTCTAAGCTCATGTTGGTATCGCGAATAATGCTTGAGAGAGATTCACACGCGACTTTGTCAATCTTGAACGGATCAGTTCTTGTCCACGAACGAAACCTCGTCGAGCATGCGTGACAGAAATTAGTGACTCCTGACGAAGCAGCTCTTCTTCCAAAGTTGACTGGATTACTTGTGCTGTTCTCAGAGATAGCTCCGCTATTTCTCCCGACTGCAGAAGATTATCGTCCGAGTGTTGACCTCGAAGTATTGGTACCAAACTGACAGCCACTTGTACCCACCACTGACCATGACTGCGAGATCGCACAGTTTGCACATTGGTCAGCTATTTGGTTACAGGAAACCCTGTCGATAGTACGCTTGTCG
The DNA here is from genome assembly GCA_032158285.1 of Phytophthora sansomeana. Lineage (NCBI taxonomy): Eukaryota > Oomycota > Peronosporomycetes > Peronosporales > Peronosporaceae > Phytophthora > Phytophthora sansomeana. The sequence continues at coordinate 54,728 of JAPDHH010000208.1, forward strand.
CCTCCTCCTGAATGAATGCAAGGCCTCAACTGACAAACACATGCACCCCCGCCTAGCATGACATTTGATTCTGACGAATCTTTAGCATGCACGGCTACTTGGGTGTTGGATCGATTGTCAATCTTGCTCGTTACATCTTCATGAACACAAGGCATCGGCCGACAACCACGTGCACCCCCACCGATCCATCCAGCAGGTTTTTCGAAATATCCTGCCTGAACGGCTACTTGGGTGCAGGGAACTTTGTCGACCTTGCTCATTGTGTTGTTGTCAGGTTTAACTTCGAATTGTAGTGTTAACGCGTCCCGTAGCACTGAACGGCTTGGTTGCCCCTTTTGAGCTAGTCATAAGTGGTTGTGCTGGCGGCTCAGACCTCCGAATCGCCTAGCAATCTCCTCCTTCACGGCGGCTGGGAGCGTGTTGGGAACAAAATGGGCATGCCCATTTGAACAGCTTCCACTGTTGTCTGAACATCCCGCCTGAGAGAGGTAACGCATGCACAGGCGCCGTGACCTACCCGATCCAGGGTCAACTTGCGAGGGTAGTTGCCTTAGCACCTCTTTTGGGATCCGACCAACGTGTATCTTACCGTCGTGTGCGTGGAACACCGCATTTGACTGCCCAAAATTGCGTTTTCCAGTGTGTTCTGATGAGGAGGTCAGTACTTCCTGCCTTATATTGTCCACTTGACGATGAACTTTTACAAACATGAGGTCTCTCAAAAGACGATCGTCTGTCGAGCATCGCTGAAGTACTGCACGAACGCCTCCTCCAGCTTCGATTGTGTCTCGAAACTCTTCTAGGACGTCGTTTACCCAGTACACCAAACTGGAGAGTTCTTTGAGTGTCCACGAAACCCGCTTGATTGTTTGCTCGAGGAACTTGACGATTTGTTGGACTAGTTCAACCAGTTCCGGGCAGCAAAACTCCATTGTATAGTCCAGAAACACCCTTGCAGCTTCCACTACTTCTTCGATGCGTGTGGCTGGTGCTGCAGCTGAAAACTCTGCTGATGCGGATAAGTTATCAAAGTTTGATCCCCCCGAGGTTAGCCATGCTACTCGGTCATCTTGAGAAAGCCATGCAAAATGCTGGATCGATAGTCCTCCTGAGCCAAACCGAATGTCATATGCGCGGGTACACACACCTGGGAGGGCCTTGAAATTCGAGTGCTCGGACCGAACAATAGTTTTACAGAACACAGTGGCGGACTTACCTTTGTGCTTTGCTGATGTAACTCGATCGTGTACAAATTCTTGATCGTCTCTTGGAACAAACGCGTACTTCGAAGTTACTGAGGGCTTCTTTCGGGAACCAGCGTTTGCTGCTTCTTCGGCTACCACTTGAGCCCGGCCGACAAGTTCTTCGTTTGTCGAACGCGTTTTTGAGGCTTGTCTAATACTTAAGAACCGATCCAACAGTTCCGGATCGTCGCTCAGCTTTGTCATGATCATTGCGTCCTTGTCCAGCGCAGTGCAACGGCGTAGGCGACATTCTTGTAAAGGGATAGCTGCACTTGTTTCTTCTCCGGCTGTATGCGGACGCTTTTTCCCGACTAGAGGATCAGAAACAAAACTCGAACTGGGCTCTTCACGTTCGGCTTCGTCATGAAGGCTCTCGTCGTCGTCGGAAAATGGGTTGAGTAATTCCTGCACCTCTTGAACCGATCCCGTCGGAGTGTTTGTAGCTGACTGCCGTGCCTGCACTACCTGAGGTACCGTTCGTGGTCGGCAAAATGACTCGCCCACACTTTGTGGTATTGGCGACAGACCTCCGTCAACGTAATACGCGAAATCGATGGCGTGCTGAAGCGTAAATTCTGTCTCGACGCCTGACTTCGGGTCGACCCACCGGCACAATTTCGTTGGTTCGGGGTGACTTTCCTCTTCCAATAAGCCTTCGAGAATCTCGGAAATTACGTTGGTGCCTACGTCGCCACCGCGCCCAAGGACGCGATTTAAAATAGACTCTTCGACAACTTCAATCTCGCTCGGACTCCACTCGTTTTTGTTAAGGCCCTAGTTCAAGTAAAAGAGTGTATTCTCGTTCTGAATGAGGGGCATGTACCTGTTGAGGTGTGTCGAAATTTTGTGCCATTTCCGAATCCATGCCGGAGCTAGTCCAAGTGCGTTCTGAAAATCTGCCACGTATTTATGTCTAGTAGGGGGAATCATTTCGCAAACGGACGGCATGGAAGAAGAAAGGTCTCTGTCTGCTACAACAGCGACTGCCGCCTCCTCGGAGGCTGGCACCGAGAGCTCGAGTCGCGTGGAGGAAGGCATCTGTACCATTGCCAACCCAGTCTCCAGCATGGCCGAGGACACTGTCGCTGAACCGAAGCAGCCAAAGGCATCTGCGCGCCCCCGCCCCTCTTTCAAGCGAACCAAAGGGAGAGGGAAATCAAAAGCCAAGGAAAAACAGCCTCGCTTGAAGTGGACCAACGACATGGTCTCCAAGCTCTTGGAGCTTCGCTTCATGAAAGATGGCGAGGTGAAGCGCAAGATCGAAATGGCGGACACCAACGTTAAGAAGGCGTTGGCGTGGCAATATTTTGCCACGGTGCTGTCGGAGGAATTGCACACCGTCGTGACGAGTGAACAGGTAATTGTTGTGGCCATTAGACATGCAGAGAAGCTGTGCAATATTGCTTAACGATGCTCGTATGCTGTGCTTTTAGTTGACATCCAAGTATAGGAAGATGAAGTGTGAATACAGAAAGAGAAAAAGAGACCTCCAAGCAACAGGAAATAACCCCCTTGAACCCATGGACGATGCCTACTGGGATATTCTTAACGACGCGTTTGCCACGCATACTGGAATTAGTGGCGAGGTGATATTTGACTCAAACCTGGACGACGCCCTCACCGAGGAAGGAGAGGACTTGGACGAGGAGGAAACGAGTACTTCAAGAGACGAAAAGAAACCTCCAATTGTTCAGCTAGCAACGGCCATGCAGGCCGGAATGGAAGCTATAGCTTCGTCAATGTCGGCCAGCTCGGGAAAAGACGGTAAGCTTGAATCGCTTATCGAAATTTTGAACGCTCAGCGTGATGAAACACGACGTTTTCAAGAGCAGCAAATTGAATTGCTAAAGTTGTTGGCGAGCAAGTTGCATTAGCATAGAGATCAGATACGTTACTTATATTTCATAAATAACGCTGCAATGTCATCGCGCTTAGCTTCTCCTATTGCATGTGATGCTGATGTTTCTGTGGCAATCTCGTCCTCAGCTACATATTCAGGTGCTTCGTTGAGAAGAGGGTCGCTTCCGTGAACAGAATGTTTGTCATGAAGTACTGTCAGAAAATTGTGAAGTACTGCACAAGAAACTATAACTTTGACGATGTGGTCCTTCGATTTCTGTTCGATCTTTCCCAGAAGAATTCGAAAACGGTTTTTGATGCGACCGAAGGCGCACTCAACTACAATTCTCGTTCTGGAGTGTCTGTAGTTGTATCTTCGCATTCTTTTGCTTGCAGCAGCAGCAGCCTCAGAATATGGAGCCAACAAATGATGCCACACTTTGTATCCAGCGTCACCAAGCAAGTGCTTGCCCTGTGGCACATACGACGACATTCTAGAGTTAAATGTAAGATAATGATGAATGTTAGTAAAACAAAATAAACGGATTAAAAAAGCAAACCTCTTTTTGACACCGGAGCCGTTCCAGAGCGATTGATCGTTGGTCGAGCCTGCTCTAATTGACAGAGACCGGAACACCCCGCGATGATCAACTATGGCTTGCACATTTACTGCAGGGAACCCCTTTCTGCAGTACCAGCCCTCAAAATCGGACGGGCGAGGAATGCGAACGAGTGTGCCATCGATTGCCCCGACGACTCCAGGAAAGTTAGCCAGCGCATAAAACCCGTCCTCCGCCGCAGCTAATTCCTCCCCTCTTGGAATCACAATAGCTGAGCTGGCCATGCTTGTAAGGACGTCTAGTGTTTGATTTATATATACCACCGCTCGCGTGTGAGAAATCCCCATGATTGTAGCAGCATTCTCCATGCTACTTCCTTGCGCCAGATAGATCATTGTCAGTGCTAGTCGTTTGATGATGGGGTTCTTAGCATTAGGTCGAGGCTTGATTTTCCATGCAGAGTACACTGTTTTGTGGAGAAGTAGGAAGGATGTCCTTGTGCAGCGAAGATGCGTCTCGAACCAGCGTGTTCTTGGCGCCTGAAGTGCGTCCTCGAAGGCGTGGGATGGGAAGGTGGAGATGTTGACTCGTGCGGAGCCATGGGAGCGTCCGTCTGCTGTGGCAGCTACAACAGCCCCGACGCACGCGCAGACGACGGCAATGACGGCTACTTGACTTCTCTCCATCAGAGCTAGAACAAAATTCTGACTTCAGAATGCCGGCGAGCGGTGTTCTGAAAAACAGCATTCTCGGAATGTGAATCATAAAAATGGCACACTGTACCACAATCAACTGACCAATCAAATGCATGTAATGAGGAGGTCCAGAATGCATTCCGGCACTTGGACTAGGGCCTAAACATGGTGTTTTCCAAGATCAGTGCCACAACAGGAGGGACTCTTGCCACGGTATTCACCAATGCGACGAATTGGTGGCCACTGGAGTGTACCGTCAGCTTGTCATCGGAGATGTCAACAACTTGACCGTAGTGGACTTGGTTAGCCGACACCACGGAGACAGGGCGTCTCAGCAGTGACTGCTTACTCAAGCGGTTGACTTCGCTGGCTCGAACGAAACACCCTTCAGCCACACCACGCTCGATGACGCCTTCCTCTCCATCGAAACCACAATAGGTGACACGATGAGCATCCAACCCTCCCACCTTGGCGTAAAACGGAAGCTCGACATCTATGCCGACCAGTTCGGGTTTTAGGTGAAGAAATGACCGGCTAGTAAGACGAACCATGATCCGGAGTGCTTACAGCAAATGGCGAGAAGCAAGAGGGCTTAAACAGAGAGAAGGAAAATCTGAAACTAACCTAGCGACGACTCTGCGATTCCGTCGGGTGGTTTCATCTTTCCCGTCTCCGCCAAAAAGCTATTTTCGATCTCCGCTCGAAAATTTTCATGCTTCCTGGCGAAATGCTCTTGTGCTCGCGCGTACGCAAACGCCTGTCGGTATCGCCGTTCTTCCTCTGGGTCTTCCTGCAGCGAATCACGCGTCAACTTCTTCGTTCCCAACCAGCGCTCAAAATTCGCTTCGAAGAAAGCCCACGACTCCTTTGGCCTGCGAATTTCAGCGAGTGGCATCAGTTTCTGCCCGACTAGCAGAGGCCCATTGGGTCCATTACGATCAACCATTCGGACGAATTCTTCAGGTGTCATCTCCTCCGTCTCAAGAAGTTCCTACTACGAATCCTGCGGACGTTCGATTGCTCTGGTAGGTTTCTCTCCATCTCATCACCCAATCTGGCAACTTTACTCGCCAGGTTCGCGTTCTTTATCCCTTCGTTATCAGTGTTTCGAGTTAAAGTTAAAGTAACATGTTGACGTCCCAGTTCCCAGGCTCGCGAGTCGGCAAAGTCGAGTCGGAAGCGGCGTTCGACTTCAGGTCGCGAGTACAGCGTTCCTATCTGGATGTCTCTTCTGGATAACCACATTATGCACGCTTCTTCGTACAGTTCTTTGTCTCTCCGGGCTTTAGAAGCACGGGGATTCGCGGGTTGTGTTTCATTTGGTCTCCGCGTATCGCTACATGGTCGTCCTCGGCCATGAACTCCTCCACCGTCATGAGACGACTTGCTAGCAACCGGAAGCGACGTTCGGGAAGCGAATTCTCCATCTTAACGTTGTTTTGCGCAGGACAACGACGAAGTGACAAGAGAGCGAGGGTGTGTTTGATGGGGACTGAGGAAGACACCAGGGTCACTTGTCAACTTCGACTTGAAATGAGTCATTACGAAAAATTAGTCTCTTGCCATTTCATGCAAACTGTCCAATAAATTGGCATTGCTAGAGTGACAGGATTGAACAATCCTAGTGCATGCTTTGGCTTACTCTAATTGCTTCGTCATAAAAAAACACACACCTTTCTTTCATGTTAGACAAACAACAATTGTATTTGAATCCAAACCGGATGAAGGGCAAAATCCTCGCCTGTACTTCGACATGCTACGTAGTACTACAATAGTTACGGTGATTTCCATCGGACTGGCGGACAGTATTCAAAACTAGCTCTTCTGCACCTTAAATTTCCGGTTGGGGATCTCCTTCGATACACTGCTATACTTCAATTCGCAGTGAATTTATGGTCGGTCGGAAAGGATTGCGCCACTTTCCCCAATTCGAACAATTTGGCGCTCATGGTTCGGCATTGATCTGACAGCTCCTACATAACTGCCAGCTCGTCTGCTAATTTGTTTGATATGTCTCGTAGCTCCTCAAAAAGTGCATCCCGTCCAGTATCATCCACGTTGAGCCAGCTTCGACGGTTCCTCAACCTCACTTGCAATGCCGTAACTTCCGAGTGCTTCTGTTCCATCTTGTGATACATCTCTGCCAACTCAACATGCGACGCGCTTGCGAGGTCCTCTTGGGCCGCTTGCTTCAATACTTCAGCCATAGTCATTGTCCAATCTACTTGAGCAAGCATGACCATGATAGCTAGCGTAGCATCGCGTCGAGCCATATCATCATTAATTGAGCTGGTAAGCTCCTTAACAGCATTCCAATGCTGCTGCACCTCTGTTTCACTATGAACAATCTGCTCCGTCGAGTGAGTGTACGCGTGAATTAACCCCTTTTGTCGAGGATCCAGATCCAACTGGGTTGCCTTATTCAAAACCTCCGTCGCTTCATGGAGGATTCTTGCATTGCGTTCTCTAAAATCTCCAGACTCCGTCTTGATCCTGACTTCCACAATTCGTGCCACCACCAGAACGCAGAATTTGGATCCCTCGGCCGTAGCGAAATACTAGTATAATTCGGTTTAGATAGATAAGTAAAGCGAGTAGTCCACTAACTTGTTAATTAACTCTTGTTCCTTCCTTCCACAACTCAAACACCATTTGTAGACTGCAATTGCGAGTTTGCGTCTGCATATTCGCTCGTTTCTTCTGAATTGTGTACTTGATCATTTGTCTCGCTTTCATCCCCACAACTTCCTTCTTCCCTGCGCAATTTTCCCAATTCTTCCTGGACTTCTACCATTTGACAGCGTAGTCGATTTTCCATCTCCGACATTTGCCGTGCCATTTTCTTCGCCAAGTTACGTAAACATTCCGAAGAACCTTCTTCATCCGAACTCAACCTCACACGCTTTCGATTCGGCACTTGTTGATGTGAAATTGTCATCTCGTTCACACGTTTATAGGCAAAACATGTGAGGGTACCAGCGGTACTCGTCCATGGCGGTCGTGCTGCGCACGATCCCGCAGCTGGAAACCCTGCGATACCAGACATGAGAGCGGTTAGCAACCACCGTGAAACACACAAAGAGCAGTTAGTAACCACCAGTAATACAGCTTGGGTCCCGAGGCAGCGGCATCGAGCTGTGCAGCGTGCAGCTCACTTCTCAAAGTTCCTTCTGAGCCACAAGCCGCCACCTCGGGTTTTCCCGTCCGGGCATTTGCGCCACGGCACGCCGTCTTCATTCCTTACTTCCTAACACAGCAACCAATCCACAACTTCTCAGGTTATGAACCCAACGATGAAAGGAGAAGAAGACTCAGGACATACCGGTGAAGATCGACAGCCTGCAGAAGGAGAACACGAGGCGCAGAGCGAGATGTCCAGCGTCGAGGCCAACTCGAATAATGGACACTCGAGCGACAAGTCGCAACGAGAGGTGCCCCGTGCGTCACGTGAGAATCCAGTGTCCTCATTGGTAGAACCTGAGGTAGGACGTCAACCATTGGTCAAAAATAGTGAACAAGCCACAAGGCAGCTTGTGGTTCGTCCATTCCGAGATCGGTCCCGTTCCCCACAAGGCCGAAGAGAAGAAAGTTTTGGCGGCTCGAGTAGCAGATACCCAAGTAAGGACTAGGAGATCGACACGACTGGCCCACAGAGCAGCATGAACCGAGTTGCAGCAGTAGTCAACCTGCAGGTTGACAAGAAACTGTCGAAGCTCGAGGACTATCCAGCGTGGCGTCTGCGCGTGCTGACAGGTCTCAATGTGTCGAATATGGCACAGCTTGTGATCGGGAAGGAACCATTCGATGAGAGCTGGCCTGCTAGTGTCAAGCAGTACTGGACTAGTAGGTACCGTAAGGCAAATGGGCTCCTCGTTTCACCTATCTCGGACGAGGTACTGATTCGGTATCAGGATGTTGTTAACCTGGCGGATCCCATTGAGCTGTGGCAGGTTCTACCAGAGGATTTTGGACAAGGGCGAGGTGTCAACACGGTATTGATCTGGGAGCGACTCTATGGGCGGATGCTCCGTCCTGATTAGGCTGTTTGTGATTACATCTCTGACCTTCTTCAGATGCAACGTGATCTCGCTGAAAACAATGATCCAATTTCTGACTCACGCCTTGCTAAGATCATGCTGACGAAGGCACATGCTGTGTACCCCATGATTGCGGATGAAGTGACTGAGCGGCTGCGTCGTGATCCTGGCTACAAGTACTCAGTGCGTGACGCCCGTGGACGTCTGGAGAATGCTGATATCCAGCGTAACCAGCGTGAGCCGGGCAGTGGCTGAGCTAACAGCCGTGGTCTTGTCCCTCAGCCTCAAGCTAATGCAGTGCATGATCGACGTTACAATGGCAAAGCGCCGCGCCGCTCTCAGTCACACCAGCGGGGTGGCAAATACGGTGGCAACCGTAATAGTGTGAGTTCGTCAATTTCAGGTGTCAACAAAACAACGGCGTACGCAGACAAGATGGCCAAGAAGAAGAAGAACTCGAAGTGCAATGCGTGTGGCGAAAAGGGTCATTGGCGTGGAGATGCAGAGTGCAAACAAGGGCGACGCCAGACTCGGGATGATGACCAAGTGGTGCAATCGTTTAGCGGCGCTGTGTTGCACCGGCAGAATAGGACTGAAACACGTGATAGAGTGGTTGAGTGCATCACGTCGAGAGCTGTGGATGAAATTGATGAACCTAGCGAAGTCCATAACCAAGCTCTGATTATGCAAGATGTTTGTGCCGTACTTGGAGTGAAAGCAGCACAGTTGATGGAGAGCCAGCTTCGTCGCCGAAGTGGAGCTGACAGCAGCCAAGTTGAGCGCGCCCAATTGCCTCCATATTCACCGACGAGTCCACCGTCAAGCCCCGTTGCACCAAGCACGCAATATTCGCCAACCACGCCTGCCTAACCTGATCACCATGTCAATGCTGCAATTACGAGTGACCAGAACTTGCCAGTGCTACAAGCTGATGAAGTCGAATAGCTCCTTGACAGTGGATCCCAGGTCAATTTGTGTGGTGATTTGACTTGTTTCTCGTACATTGAGCATGGTACTTCGAGCAACTTAATCATGGCCTGCGGCCAATCGGAAGCGATGCAAGCGAGTGGTAGTGTTGTTTTCCGAGTGAAAGAATGGTTGTTCGGACAAGTGGGAGCCACGTCGACTGGATGACGTGCACTACTCACCGAATGCTCACGTCAATTTGATTAGCCTAGGATACATGCGTGCCTGTGGGTTCAAACTGGCATTCAATGAGGACCAGAGTACTGCATGGCTCTGCAAAGACGGATTGAAGCTGCGCTTTGACTGTCATGACATGCTGTACCGCCTGCGTGTGAAACGTTCGTTGCGGCTCGTTGGTGCTGTTGAAGAGCGTAAGAACGCCATGGGCTTACTGCACAATCGACTCGGTCATGTGAACACGAAGTTGATTCGTGAATTGGCGAAGGGGCAAGTTGATTTCGGCATTAACATTAACATGCAGTCGTTGGCGGACTACGAGTGTGTTCCCTGTCTGTCTGCTAAATTCAAACGCACAACTGACAAGCGAGGACCTAACCGAAGGAAGAATCCACTTGAAAAGATATCCGTCGATCTGTACAGCATTAACCAAGACACAGCAACGGGTGAGACCATGTTCATGCTGGTTATTGACGAGGCAACGCATTACAAGTGGTGCTATCTGTTGAAGCACAAGGACGAGTCAGCAGCGCTGATTGAAGAACTTGTGCTGCGACTGAACAATCAGTTCAAGCGCGCAGGTCACTCAGTGGTAGTGGTGCATTCGGATAAAGGGGGCGAATTCGTCAACGATTACCTGCACAATTCTGCGCAAGCCAAGGCGTCTTTTACCAGACAACGAAAGGATATTCACCCGAAGAGAATGGGATTGTTGAGCGAGGGAACGGAGTTGTACTACCTAGACTTCGTGCTGTTCTTCATGCGACGAACATGACGAATCAGTTGTGGGGAGAAGCAGTCTTACACATTGTGGACACGTTGAATCTGCTCCCCACCGCGCCGTTGGAAGGAAAGTCACCTCACGAAATGCTCTGTGGATCGCCGCCAGTGCTGTGTCACCTTCGAACTTGGGGCTGCCTTGTGCACAGTTTTGTTCCGCCGGAAACGCGTGCAACACGTGCAACACGTGCAAAGCTAGACCCGCGGTCTACGCTGGCGTTGTTTCTGGGTACAGCACAAGAACAACGGGATACAAGTTGATGGATCATCGAACAGGAGCTGTGACAACGAGGCGCAGCGGAAACGTTCATTTCCATGAAAAGTTTACAGTTGCTAGCAGCTACGTTCGACAACTACTACTGAACACGTATCAGCGTGGGGATTATGAACTGAGTGACGAGATTCCGGTGGTGCCTATTGCTTCCACCCTGGAGGCCAGGCTATTTCCTGAAGCAGGAAGTGCTCTGGTTATTCCGCCTGCTAGTGGGCCTGTCAATCTGCCACCAGAGATTGACATTGCTGAACGTGTCGAGGCGGTGGGAGACTTGGAGCCAGCCTCTAATTGCGAGGCTGAACCAGCGGTGCGTGCATCTCGACGGAAGACGAAGCGCAAACGCTCAGCGAGAAAGGGTGGAGACTCCAGCGATGAGTACGAGCCACCCACGACGTGCTTGCAGCCAGTTGAGGCGCGCAGTGCAAGCTCACGAAGAGCAAGGAAGCAGCCTGCTCATCTGCGCGACTATGTGGTTGGGTCTGTGCTGAACACAACAAACGATGTCCCGATCCCGAACACCTACAAGCAGGCAAAAGCGAGCACGTACTCACCTGAGTGGAAAGCAGCAATGGAGGATGAACTGGCGTCACTGCGTGGCCACCAAACCTGGAAGTTGGTTTCAAGCACCAAGGCAATAGGACAGCTTGTAATTACCAATCGCTGGGCCTTTGATGCCAAACGTGATGCATACGGCTGCATCCAGCGGTTCAAAGCTCGATTCGTGATACATGGCTTCAAGCAGAAGTACGCAGTTGATTACGTGGAGACTTTTGCACCGGTCATTCGGTTTGAGACTATCAGAGCTGTGATTATGTACGCTGTGAAACGTGGGTGGCTAGTCCTACAGTATGATGTCAAGACGGCGTTCCTGTACGGAGTACTAACTGAGCTGATATTCATGGAGCAGCCTGTCGGTTTTGAAGCATCAGATAAGAGCATGGTCTGTCAACTTGTGAAATCCCTGTACGGTCTGAAGCAAGCACCAGCGGTGTGGAACAAAACGCTTCATGAGCTACTTACGAAGCTAGGATTCACTCGACTAGACAGCGACTATGGTCTCTATGCAATGTATGGTGAAGACGGTGAAGTGCAGATGCTTCTCACGGTTTACGTCGATGACTTATTGCTTATGGGACCTCCTGAGCTCTGCGACAATGTCGCTAACCAACTCAAGCAATCCTTCACACTCACAAGCATGGGAGACGTGAAGTTCCTCTTGGGAATCGAGATCACGATTGACAGGACGCACAACAAAATCATGTATTGCCAGCGTGCACACATCGATAAGATTATGAAAGCTTACGGAATACATTATGCATATGGATGCTGGACTCCGCAGTCGATCAGCGAGTCGAAGGCGAAGCTGAAGCCTCTTCCATCTGACACTAAGTTGCCGTACCGTGAGATTGTTGGGTCACTACAGTACCTGGTGTCTGGCTCGCGGCCGGACATCGCTCATGCAGTACGACATTTGGGCAAGTTCCTGTCTTGCTTCGAGCATCAGCACTTCGTGAAGCCCAGCGGGTTCTCCGATATCTAAAGCAGACACGAGACTACGAGCTTCACATGGACGTGATATCTGGCACCGATGTCGAGGTTACTGTGTATACCGACAGTGACTATGCGAACGATCCCGATGATGCCAAATCAATCTCGGGCTACATCACACTGCTTGACAGCAATGTTGTATCGTATGCTTCTCGGAAGCAGGGCGTCAATGCTCAGTCCAGCACGGCAGCCGAGTATATTGCACTGAATGAAGGTGTGAAGGACATTCTTTGGTTAGATGGCTTACTGGAGGAATTGCGTTAACCTGCGGCTACGCCACTGTTGCGCGGTGACAACCAGGCGGCTCTCTATCTTACTGCAAAACCTGGAAAACACTCGACAACGAAGCACACTAAGAACAAGTACCATTTGATTCGGCATGAGGATGGCAAGCTACGCACGTTGCACGTGCCGACCGATGACAACACGGCGGACATTATGATCAAGCCGCTGGGCAATGCAAAGTTCACTAAGTTCTGCCGGCAACTCAAGCTTCTGACTCATGCAGTCGAGCCACCACGAGTCGATGATACACAGAGTGCCCAGCGTGGCAACTCTTCAGATTAAGAACTGCTGCAGTTGCTACTGTACATCTAATTGCTTGCGCTCAAGCCACTTCCGATTTTGGAGAGTGGGTTGCAGCCTTAACTCCTCCAACGGTCAGCTCGATTCGTGCCTTGAGCGAGTGGGAGTGTGAGGGTACCAGCGGTACTCGTCCATGGCTGTCGTGCTGCGCACGATCCCGCAGCTGGAAACCCCTGCGATACCAGGCATGAGAGCGGTTAGCAACCACCGTGAAACACACAAAGAGCAGTTAGTATCCACCAGTAATACAGCTTGGGTCCCGAGGCAGCGGCATCGAGCTGTGCAGCGTGCAGCTCACTTCTCAAAGTTCCTTCTGAGCTACAAGCCGCCACCTCGGGTTTTCCCGTCCGGGCATTTGCGCCACGGCACGCCGTCTTCACTCCTTGCTTCCTAACACAGCAACCAATCCACAACCTCTCAAAACATTGTCGTAAACACCGTTCTTCCTCTGGGTCGCCCTTGAGCATGTTTAGCGTCACATTTTTGGCCTCCATCCACAGATTGAAATACCTCTCATCGTCGTTTAAAAACTCCCCAGGGAGCAACACCACCGCGATTGGACGCAGCTTTTCACTGGGATGGACGTATCCATTGGGTCCATACGCTCCCGTCGTGCGCGGAAACTCATCCGGCGTCATGACGCGCGTGTCGAGCAGCTCCTTGCGAGAGCGGACTAGCATTTCTTAGCAAGAAATTCCTAACTCATGTGAGGTTGTCATTGGCACTAATCTGAGGATATAGCTGTCCAATCCGAATTTTGCAAAACAACATTAAGTGGAAATTTTGGGCTGCCTCTCCCTGTCGGTTCATGCGTTATGTTGGAGCTGTCACCTCAATAGAGCATCACGTCCCGTATTGTCCGCGTTGAACCATCTTCGACGGTTCCTCGGCTTCACTAGCAGTGCCACAACTTCCGAGTTATTGGATCCCAACTTGTGATAAATTTCAGCTAACTCGACATGCGACGCACCCTATAGATCCCCTTGATCAGCTTGGTTGGATGCTTCAGCCGTGGTGGTCATTGTCCAATCTTCTAGAGTAACGTTAGCGTAGTATAGCGCCGAGCCATCTCATCGTTAATTGAGTTCGTTAAGCTCCTTGGCAGCATTCCAGTCCTGGAGCACCTCTGCTTTACTACGAACAATCTGCTCCGTCGAGTGTATTAACGCATGCATTATGCCTTTTGCCGCGAGTCGAGATCCATTTGGGTTGCCTTATTCAGGATCTCCCGTCGGTTCATGAAGGATTCTTGCGTTGCTATTCTCTAAAAGCCCCAGTTCGGTCTTGATCCTGACTTCACATATTTCTTACCTTTCGTAGACTCGAATTGCAAGTTAGCTTCGTATTGAAAACAAGACTCGCTTTCATTTTCAGATTTTCCTGCATCTCTTCGCACCTTTTCCCTCTTCTCGGTATAGTTTAGCATTGTCCAAATAGAAACCTGCATTATATATAGATTTTGAAAATCGAATTAGCCCGGTATATCATTGCTTTAGCGACAAATGGTAACCTTGATTCGCTACGAGTCCGCAAAGAAGCACTTTCATTGGTATCGACAACACGATAAGCAGCCATGGAGCAAAGTATTTGCATCTCAACTCAATTGGCATCTTTTGCTGTTTGCAAAACCTCGCGACCTCAATGCAGAATGGAGACGACAACAGAAAGAAGTTTTATGTCTGTGGAGAGTATATACTGCGATTGCTTTTCATCGAATATGGAGACTACGTAATGCTATCTATTTCCAAGAAACTAAGACGGAAATACCAAGTGCTCAAAACATTGTTGCGTCGTTTGGTCGACATTCCCAATTCATCTTTCGACAAGTGAAAGAGATCGGATTGAACGGTGATATTATTCGTGCCACCCTCCACTACTTGGGCTTTGCGGAACCGACACCAGTACTTGTTGCCCCGCCAGCTAACCGGATATGGATCCCTCGCCAGTAACTAGCTCATGCACTAGTTGTATTTACGCTGATATTTAGGTAGCTAGCCAAGTGAGATGTCCATTAATGAGTTAATCAACTTTCTTCTTCTTTTCGACAACACGATAAGCGTGTATCCACAGCCATAAGTTCTGCCTTCTTTCAAGTCATTTACTGGCTGGTAGGCACAGCCCAGCCAAATCCCCCTCCTGCTTCCATCTAGCACGGCTGGGCAGTGGGACGGTAGTTCGGGTAGCCGCCGTTCTTTTGTCCCTTGCAAGAGTCGTTAAAAGCAGCCTGGCGGGCATCCGGAACGTTGCAGCACTTCTGGTTGCCTTTCTTGTCCGGAAGGATCCATCCATGCGACGCGGCGCAGGCATTCTTGGTGAAGTCGGCGGTCAAGAAGCCAGAGCTCTCATACCTGTTGTCATTGCCTGTACCAGCACACTGTCGGAAAGCACCGTGGCTGATGACAGAGCTTAGTTAAGATTGTATGTGCACCAAGTGTCGAATGGCACTTACGCGGGCATCAGCAGAGCGGCGAGGGCAACGAGGACAATCTGGATCTTCATGGTGAGGAGCTTGTGCAGGGCGCTTGTTGAGGCAGGTGAAGTTTTCGAAATGGTCTGCAATCAAGAGGATCCTTAGCAGGTCCTGTGACCGTGTTGACGCACCGTTGGTGTAAGGCAACAGAGAAGTTACGGGACAGCCAGCTGAAGCAGGAGCAAAGTTGTGATCTGCAGATCTCGTATGGTCGCAAACATAATCAATTGGAGCTTACATGTACATGTCATGTACCTACAACACAATCATTTGCAGATCTGAATCACTATCTGCCGTTGTCGCAACTGCTACGGTACCGTCTACATGTACTTGACGGTCAAGGTCCCCAACCTTCGCATCAACAGGACGAAATACATGCGTCAAGAGGGAAGAATTTACAGTATCCATATCGTACATGTGTACATGTACCCCGATGCGTACAATGGAAAACGCCACATTGTGATCCTTTTCCGTTGTACTTCAAGTACTGTAGTAGTAGTCCTTAACAATTTAGGCTACGACGTTTCGGGTGCTCGAACTGCATTGAATATGTGTTCAGATCACAATACGTTAGGAGAAGTGGCTTCGTGTAAGCGTCCAAATCTCCAACTTTGATCTACATGTAGTGCAACGCGAGATAGGAAAGAAAAGCTTTCTTGTACGTAATAGATAGCACGGCGGAAAAACTATGAATTATTAGGAAGGAAATTGAGTTGATTAACTGGTTATTCCTGATTTGCTACACACGTGACTATGCTAATCTGAAGGTTGTTGATGTTGATTCTGAATTTGTTTGAATGAGATATTGGTTTTGAGAATGCTGATCATTTCGTATCATGGAAAAGTCCCGCTCAGCGGGGCTCAAACTCGCATCACGTGCATAGCATTCGTGGGTCTAGCCCACTGGACCACCAGGAGGCCCCTAAACTATGAATTATTAGACGCGCTAACTCTCGACTAACATAATTATTCTTTTTTTAATTAGAAAAAGAGCAATAGTAAATGCATGTACCAACTTTCAGGTACATATGTACGGACAGCCGATGTTATCATGGGCTGTGTTATCATAATTTGCTTCCTATCGTTGTTATGGACTAGTACTACTTGAAGTACAACGGAAAAGGATCACAATGTGGCGTTTTCCATTGTACGCATCGGGGTACATGTACACATGTACGATATGGATACTGTAAATTCTTCCCTCTTGACGCATGTATTTCGTCCTGTTGATGCGAAGGTTGGGGACCTTGACCGTCAAGTACATGTAGACGGTACCGTAGCAGTTGCGATAACGGCAGATAGTGATTCAGATCTGCAAATGATTGTGTTGTAGGTACATGACATGTACATGTAAGCTCCAATTGATTATGTTTGCGACCATACGAGATCTGCAGATCACAACTTTGCTCCTGCTTCAGCTGGCTGTCCCGTAACTTCTCTGTTGCCTTACACCAACGGTGCGTCAACACGGTCACAGGACCTGCTAAGGATCCTCTTGATTGCAGACCATTTCGAAAACTTCACCTGCCTCAACAAGCGCCCTGCACAAGCTCCTCACCATGAAGATCCAGATTGTCCTCGTTGCCCTCGCCGCTCTGCTGATGCCCGCGTAAGTGCCATTCGACACTTGGTGCACATACAATCTTAACTAAGCTCTGTCATCAGCCACGGTGCTTTCCGACAGTGTGCTGGTACAGGCAATGACAACAGGTATGAGAGCTCTGGCTTCTTGACCGCCGACTTCACCAAGAATGCCTGCGCCACGTCGCATGGATGGATCCTTCCGGACAAGAAAGGCAACCAGAAGTGCTGCAACGTTCCGGATGCCCGCCAGGCTGCTTTTAACGACTCTTGCAAGGGACAAAAGAACGGCGGCTACCCGAACTACCGTCCCACTGCCCAGCCGTGCTAGATGGAAGCAGGAGGGGATTTGGCTGGGCTGTGCCTACCAGCCAGTAAATGACTTGAAAGAAGGCAGAACTTTGGGCTGTGGATAAACTCTTCTACATGAGAAATGTTGTCGATACCAAGGAAAGTGTTTCTTTGCGAGCTCCGCTTCAGGTTTTCATTGTCACGAAGGCGACGTATACCGGTCTAATTCGATTCTCAAAATTAATCTCCAAAAGCAGGTTTCAATTTGGACGAAGTACCATCGTTACCGAGAAAGGGACCCATCAGCATTGAATAGCACAAGAAGACACTTGCCACCAGGGAATTCGCCTGAGTCGATCGTCGTCCATTCTCCACAGTTGAGGCTGAATATTTTGCAGTTCTCGCAGTCCTGTTATCGTGTTGCCATCAGGTGCTTGTACTTTTCTCAAAATCCATACGCACACTCGATGGTTCCAGAGGTAACAGTACGAACGAAGTGGGGCCATCGCTGATAAAATATCCCATTCATCAAAGCTCATCAAGTATTTGTCTCCGAAGACAAGGTACCCTAGGCGAATCAACTCGTAGCTGTTGATATACAGTCGAGGAGAAGCACCAGCTACAGTCCGTTCCGGATTAGATGGCAGAATTGAGTTCGTATTACCACTTGAACGCGCTGACAGATACACTGGTGAAAGTCCCATACCTCCAACGTAATAAACTTGTACAGCGAAGGCCTTTTCGACTCGCTGAAGGTGTCTTAGGGAATCCTTCTTGGGAATTGGAATAGAAGGACCTACGAACAATGGCAGCAAATTGACCCCCAGCAAGGCGATTTTCGCTAGGAACACCAACTTGACTCTTCCATTCATTCTCCACGCAAGATCGGAGACAACGTAGTCAACAAGTTTCATTTTCTTGATCTCGTCGGAAAATACGAGCGTCGGAATGCGACCGTCAAACCCTTCTAGCAACCCAGAAGCTGCCAAGTCACTGCAGTAATAATGAAGTAAGCAGAGGAGAAGCACGCTTGGCCCAAAGAAAGCATCCGATATACGTCGTCGAGAGAATTTTGCTAGCACATTGATCAGACTGAAGTACCACATCATCCACTGAGCAATCGCAGGATAGATCGTGAACCAAGCGTTGGCCAGCGCAGCTTGTTGTCCTTGAAAGCGACAGCCGACAGTCCAAAAGGCTGCTAAGGTCATTCGTAGTTGAGGCAGCATCGAGAATACAAGGAAGGCGAAATTACTGGACCCCGCAAGACACCCAATTCCTCCACCGAAGAGCGGAAGTCCTCCTTTTGCTGCCCCCTTGTGCAGAGTAACTAATGCCATTATCCACCTTATCAAGACTAATCCAACTGAAGCATTAGAGAGTAGCGTCTCCCAGTCATACGATATTCGGGCAGTTTGGACTTGGTTGGCTTGGAAGTGGAAGATTCTGAACAACGATCCATTCAAAATTGTGATAGAGTCGAGATCGCGTGTATAACTAAACGTCGCAAACTTTGATCCCCATCGATTCACTTTCGGCGAAGCAAGGCAGTCTTCTTGTTTCGAGCAATTCCTTTCCAAGCCAGACAACATATTAAACGCCCGATACGGCATATAGTACGGAGGGCCTGGGTGTGAGCTCGTTACGTCTAAAAACCAGCGACCGCCTTCTAAATCCTCGTACCAACCATTCCGCCAAGTTCCTCCATGGCTTCTAGTGTGCGACCGTGGCGAATGGTTTTATTTACTCCGTAAAACTTGCTCTTGATGCATTAGCAGCCGACTTGCCAGAATACGCATCTTCAAGTCGAAATACACAAGCGTCTCCTCCCCAAGTTTGGATCGCATGCCTTGCGAGCTCTGTGTTGTCCCAGTATGGCATGATCAAAACTGGCAACGAGTTAGCTAATCTGAATAGGCGAGTGCTATCAGCACTACCAACAACCCGAAGGCTGTCTGTTGCGATTGTACACTTCGCAGTCTGTCTGCCGGGGTCCCTACCTCGTTTGTTGTTGGACTTGTGCCTAGGCGCGTGCCATGTGAACACATTGCGTACTTACCATACATTCTGGCGATGCGATTGGTTGATCGCTCAAGATGCGCTGTTGTGATTGGTCGAGAAGACCTTAACTTGAAGTTGCCGTCAGGGAGGTCCAGTTCGCGCTTATACTTTTGTACCCACGACATATCCACTTGGCGTTAGAAGCTGAGCTGTGGGTAGATTGTTAGGAGGGCTTAAGACATTAGTTCTAGTAGAGCAGTTTTGTCGATTTCAATCTCAATCACTTTCAGATTTCCATTCATCTGCTCGCATCGACTACAAGCCTCACTCGCACAACTCCGAATTCTGTCAACCATAAAATTGGAGTAGCCCAGTGCTGAGCAGGCCCCTAAAATGTGGTCCAGTATGAGGCTGCAGATACCTCGATATTATTCATGCACAGATGAATCTAGAGAGTCTGAGGTCGAACCAACGCGACGTTGCACGAGCCGATACCCATGACTTGAATTTCCAGTTGCATCTTCCAAAAATGCTTCCTCTCCTTCTGCAGCAAGCAACGAACTTACAAGTCTCGGTTCGTAAAATCTCCCTCGCCGTACGCAAGCGACAACGCGGTCGGCGTAGGGAACGTCGTTGGTTCCCACCATTTGGTAAGGACCATGGAGCGGATCACGTCCGTATTCAACAAGTCTTGTGGTGACAACCGTATTCCAGACAGCCCCAAATATTTGAGCGAGCACGAGAGCAGACACGAACATACAAATGAACCTATGGTAAAGAACGACCAGCACCTCTCGAGTTGTTCGTTTGTGTCTGGTTTCCAAAATGATGTTTGCAGATTGTAGACCGACATGAACCAAGTCGTGTACCTTTGGGCCTTGGTTTCGACTTGTTACCGGAGCGATACGAAGCTTTCGACGCATCGTCGACAGGACAACAAAACCCATCGCGAGCAACTTGGACTTCTGTCACAATGACTGGGCACCACGTTAGAGCTCCACCGGCTAAAATGGGGTTCGCATTCCTGGCACCAATCGCATGTATCGATGGCGTTTAATTTTGTTGGCGCCTTGAAACCTTAATAAAAGCAAATCTGTGGGCCCGCGTAGTATTAACATGTTGGGACCATTCTGCCCAAGTCACAGTGCACGATCCATCCCATAACACTGAAGTTTCCCGAGTCGACGTAGTAGACCGCCAGCCCAGATAAATCCTAACAACCATTCGTCCAGTGTCACGAGTTGCCAATATTTATGTTGGCAACCTTATTCCCACACATTTGTAGTCCGACTGAGCTTTTAAGCGTAGTTGATAATTGTGCAAACGACAACTCTAAACCACCGGTAGAAGGTGCCAGTTAATACCCCGGATAAACAACGCCTGTTTTTCATTCCCAAATGTGTTCGGATTCTTCGATCAACTCTGTCACCAACATCCGCATGTCCTCGTTCGACCGTAGCAAGTTAATACTTGCCACTTTATAATCGTATGTCAGCTTCGACCTCTCCTCCAACGCGTGATCTAACTTGTTCGTGAGCTCCTTCATCTCGTCAAATTGATTCTGGTTCCTAGTATCAGCAGCGCGCACCCAGATCAAGCGGTTCGACACCTTCACTTGCAATCTTTGAATTGATACAGCGTTGTCATTTCGTTTCTCGAAGATCGACACTAACTTCTCATGAGATGAACTTGCCACAGGTAAATTCTCCAGCAGCTCTGCCAGCTCTTGTTGCTTTTCTCTCCACACTTCTGCCATTATGGCAGCTAAAGTCGCGTCACGCTGCCTCTTCTTTTGGGAAACCAAGTCCTCCAGTTCGGCGATTTCACTCGCCTGATGCATTGATCCCAGATCGGAAGTATCACTGCTCTTCTCCATGCACGCCAACGCATCGTTCACGACCATTTCATTCAGCACAATCTGTTCGCTGGCACGTGCATACTCAGCGATCAAATCCCTACTTGCTCGACAACTGTCATCTTGAATTACCTTGTCCAGAAGCTGTTTTGCCTTTTGTAAGATCGCATCGTTTTGATAATCATCTTCTGTGCTTGACGTTTTGACAGAGTCGCCAGTGTTTTCTTCCGTAATCTCCTCCGACGTCAGCAGCTTCTCAGTGTTTGGGTGAATCTCATGCACTTCCACTTCATCATCAATCGATAGCACTGTGATGTGGCTATCCGAGTCTCGTCGAGATCGTTTCTCCGTTTGATCACTCCCACGACGATGAAACTCTCTTGGTGAACTTCTCTTTCGACTGGGGTTTCGGGTTCGACTGCTGCTTGGTGATCGATATGTCCTCACGTCTTCATACCGACGAGCCCTGCGTCTCTCGCGTTCACGAACCACGCGTTCCTGTTGACTCGCCCGTACGTAGGCAAAGCACTGTCGATACCGTCGTTCCTCCTCTGGGTTGCTTTCAATCATAGAAAGAGTCACGCGTTTCTTGTTCAGCCAGCGTTTGAAGTTGTCCTCGTATTCTTCAATGGACTCGTCACGGTTCAGCACCATAGGAATGGGTCTCAGCGTCTCCCCAGCCTTCAATCTGCCGTTAAGTCCTTCGTACTCGTTCGTCTCCAGCAAAAAACTCGACGAAACCACTTCCGTTGCTAATAGTTCGCGACGAGAGCGAACAATTTCTCTCTTGAACCATTTGCAACCTCCACGTTGATGCAGCTTTTGAATTCTCCGACGCCTCAGTTCCCACGCTCTTGAGGCTGCAAAGTCAAGTCGAAATCGACGTTCCACCTCTGGATCCCCTCGAATTGACCCAATTGTCACATTTCTTTTCAGTAAAAACAACTCAAAACTATGTTCGTAGTGTGTATGTGTTTCTTCAGGCAGAAGAAGAACAGGAATCACACTTGAAAAAAGGTATTTGTCGTCCTCTAGCGCCATTTGCTCTTGATTCTCTAGAAATTCATCCAACGTCATAATCCGAGTCTCCAAAATATTGCAATAGCGGTGCGGGGGTCGAGATTCGTCTTGAAACATTGACTGCGAATGATAGGAATCGTCTCTCATGTTTGTCAAAAGATCTTTTGAGGAAGATTTCTGAGCCACTCAAATACCGTATTAACTAAACACAGTGGGCATTGTGAGATAGTTGAAGTAAAGCAAAGCACTGATGGATATTGCTCAAGAAATGGCTTCGTAAGCGTTAGATATCAACGAATTTTCGACAGGAAGCGCACTGGGTTTGTTTCACGCCCAAAGGTCAAAGGGGTAGTCAATTGCAACATTGAACTGGCAGCGTCGCACGTAGCATACAATTAATAGTTTTGTTGTCACTGGGAGCAATTCACAGTCCAGGAACTATCCTACATCTGCTAGTTGATCAATCCCACACCTGGTTTGCTTCTACCATCAGCTCCAGGACAAGCATTTTCAGCCCGTCATTGGACCGCAGGAGGTCGACACTCAAGATTTTGCGTTGCTCTTCCAACCATTTTTTCGTTGTCAAGTGCTCCCTCAAATTATTCGCAAGACCTTGCACTTCATGGCCTTGATTGTGCCCGCTATGATCTCCATTTTTTAGCCAACTGAGTCGATTCGATAGCCTTTCTTGCCCGCGCTGCAACTCTTGAGTGTTAGTCCAGAGTCTTCTGTACACGGACCCCAACTTCTCATGAGAACAACTAATTTTTGTGTCAGGAAACTCTTCCACCAACCGCTCCAGTTCTTCTTGTCGGTCTATCCACTCCTGAGCTATGATCGAAGCGAAAGTTGTGTCGCGACGCCGCTTTTCTTTGTCAATTACTGTTGTCGACTCGTTGATTTGCCTCATGTGGTCCATTGCTTCTGCTTTATCGATATTCGAGGTAATTTTCACACATGTCAGCGCGTCATTCACTGCAGTGGAATTCAGTGCAATCTGTTCGCTCATTCACGAGTATTTTTCGATCAAACTCTTGTCCAAGGTGTTGGAGCTCTGTCTTTCTGCCTTAGCAATCATCTCCATTGCCGCGTTAATCAGTTCGGATGGTTCCGTCTTTCTTGAGCGTTCCGGTGAGCGTTTCCTTTGATAATTTTTTTCAGCTGTGCAGTTATTTGTCTCGGAACGTTGAGACTCTTTCTCCAAGTCGCCGTTGAACAAAGGCTCTTCTTTAGAACTCCCAGAGCGAACTCGTGGTCGTTTATCCTTTTGATCACAGTGAAGATCCCTTGGCGACGTTCTTTTCCGACTTGTACTCGACGATTGACTTCGTGGAGTGGAAACGGACCCGTCCACATTTTCATTTTTGAAGTTGTGGTACGGATATGATTTTGCTCTAGCGTATGCAAAGCATTGCCGATAACGGCGCTCTTCCTCTCAAGCGTTTCTACATATCAGGATATTGCTATAAAAAGAGGTGAAACGATTTTGAACAGAAACGCGTTTATTTTCCAGCCACTTTTTGAAATTGAACTCGTATCGATCGAGAGATTCTGTGCGGTTCAATATTATGGAAATCGGTCGCAACTTGCTGCCTGTCATCATACGGCCGTTAAGACCCTCCCCTTCGTTCAGTTGCACGAACATTTCTGCAGAAATGACTTCTGTTGCCAGTAGTTCACGACGACTGCGAATTCGCTCATATCGAGGTAATTTTTTTCTGAAACCTTGCTGTCTTTGAAAGTTCCAAGCTCTTGAGTGTGCAAAGTCCAATCGAAAAAGCCGCTTCACCTGCGGATCACCTCGAAGTAACCCCATGGTCGCATTTCTTCTCAACAACCACAACTCGAAATTCTGCTCGTAGCTGTTAGTCGTCTCTCCTGGTAAAAGTAAAACAGGAATCACTCTCGGCAAACCGTCTCGAGGTTTGTCTACTTCCATTTGCTTCTCGTTTAGAAAATCGTCAAGTGTCATGATCCGAGTCACCAGGGTATTGACATATCGGTCTAGATTGTCGTATGCGGATCGGTGGTATTCCTCTCGAAACACTGATCTCGAACGGTACGACCCCCTCATCGGATCGGTTTTGCGAAAAAGGTTATGCGTGATGAGTGTCGTTTTAGACCCCCCCTTCCCATACTCCTAACGGTCACCACAAACTCGCCCCACTCTGATCAATATTAGTGAAGTACTTTCGAAGTAATACTTTTACGGTTTACCTAACAATATTTCATCTATCCAATGCCGCAGATTTATTTTCATTGGGTGAGTTCCAAGCAAATACGTTGAGGATCACTACAATGCTTTGAGAATCGATACATGGAGAAGAGTGCAACACCAGCATCTCCTAACTTTTACAGTACTGCTCACTTTACTCTGCGCAGATTTTTTTCGTGCGTAGTACGATACTACTGAAGTACTTCTTACTAGTACTACATGTTCTTCGGTGCTGCTACTTTCGAGGTGACGAGGTCGAAGTCGCCCATTGTTACCAATAGGGTCCAATCTGTCGTATCTACACGCGGGACAGTCAATATTCCTAGAAAACTAAATGAACTTTGTTTGTATGATTTCGGGCTCTAAAAGTTAGTTGTTGGTAGTACTGCTGCTGGGCTTTATCTGGTACTTCTGCGAGCCCTTGAAAGGTGCATCATTAGGAATATTGTTGTCAGTCTCGGAGATATTCGTAAGATTCGAGACGAGTGCCTTTCCAGCAACAGCCATGGTGCTCTTGCTTTTGTCACTACCAACGTTACTTCCAGTGGTCAAAGATGACGCCACCTCTTTCAATCGGAACAATTTCGGCACCAGCATCAGACACATGATCAACACCGTGCAGAATATCAACATACACGCGAGAAACACGTAGTACGTTGACGCGCGCATGTCCACGACATACGACATTGGCATGATGACGAGGCAGCCAACCAGCGCCACCACAACGGAGCCGAAAATCCACGGAGATTCTTGGAAGTCGACCGACACGTTGCGGATGAGGAACGAGAGATAGAGTCACAGCATGAGCAGGATCGCTTTCCAAAAGATGAGCAGCGCCGTGAAGATGAAGCTTGACGAGCTGCAACTGATGCGTTCGACAGTGCTGCGAAATTCCGTAGCAGGTTTCGTCGTGATGGTGGGCTCTGGAAATCGGCGGCAAACCACCCGATGAAAATGATGAGGTCTCCGATGTAGTAGATGGAGAGGATCTTGATGATCCGGAACAGCGTCACCTTGACTCGCTTCATAGCAGACTTCATGAAAACGCGGTACATTCGTAGAGATTCTTGATGACGAGTGAGCCGAAAATTGTTGGGTGTGGACTAGCCAAGCGCCAGCTTCTGGTCGTACAAGTTCAACTACCACTTGATTACTACACTTGATTGCTAGAGAGCCTGAGCACGAGAAACCTGCATAACCCAAATTCATTCCGCAATTTACGTTCTAGGCCACAAGTTCCTTTTTCATCTCATTGCTCTTCAGATTAAGAGTCTTGGTCTCTCTACCCAGCTAGCTATGACGCCACGACGCTCGCCTCGCCTTGCCTCACTCGCTCCAGGTCGTCGATCGAACCGTTCGCCAGATCTGGCACCTCCACGCCCGGTGACACCAAGGGCTCAAGCGCCCCAGCTACCACGACACGTCGGGCAAAGGAACCAAGCCCACCGATCGCAACCGACCCAAACGGCTACCCGGAATGGAAGTTTAGAGTCGCCTTCTAACGCTAACGCCTCCAACATTCCATCCGCAGAAAGCCAGGGAGGTGGTCCAAGTGGAGGTATCACTGGCGATGCTCCACCTATACGCAGTTCAAGTGACGCCACAATCCGGATGCACGAGTCAACAGTTTCCGGATTCGACGAGAACCCTCAATACGCACCGCGGCAGACGCCGGACTCCGCGTGGGCCACCGAGCATGCGGCGGAGGAGATGTCGCGCAGGGCCTCTTCGGTTTTCAGTTTCCACAGACTCCAGCGGCACAACACCTATCCGAGGTAGCCACGCTGCCTATCGGTGGGAAGCCCAGTCGGAAGAATATCACCCTCGATTTGTTTAATGGAGCAGTTGCTCCGGGAGCTTTCGACTCGGGCGTGAGGAGATGGTGGAAGAAGTTTATGGACCAATTGAATGACGCGCAGATTATTGATGGGCACCGGTGGAGTGACATCCAGTGCAGGAGCATCTTTCCAGCGTCCCTCGCCGGCGACGCAGCCGATTGGTACTCCGAGCTGCGAGCCCTGCGCTCCAACTTGACCCTCGACCTCGTCGGAGAACTCCTCGTGGAGAAGTACAAGACCAAGCTTCCAGAGCAGGAGCTGATGAGCAGGCTCATGGCGGAGCCAAAACGACGGCAAGAAACCTATCAAGAATATGCTCAGCGTCTTCTTAACATTGCCGACTCCTTGCCAGGAGGAGTCTCTACAGAAGCCAACGCGCGTCAAGCGCTGCACACGTTCATCAAGAGGGCCTACTACAAGTATTCAGACGAGCTCAAGTCGTACGTGGGCAGGCTGCCACCCTCCATCCCTGCCGTCCAGAAATTGCAACAGCTAGTCGACCATTTATCGTACATGGCGGAGAGTGATGGTCGTCTGCCGCCCAAAGCCACCCAATCCGAGCGCGTCGTCAGCAGCACCAAGAGAATCAAGTTGGAGAGGGGCGGCCACGCGACCGGATCAGCAACGGCCAAGTCTACGATAGTGGAGCACAAGCGCAAGAAGAATTATCGTGCAGATCGACCTCGATTCGCGAACACAGAGCCCATCCGAGCGGAAGGTCCCCGTTGCTTTGCTTGCAAGCAATTAGGCCACATTGCACGGGACTGTCCAGACAGGCAAGATCAAGAGTCGACGCGATCGCGTATTCAAGGAAGTGCAGCTGCTGCTTTGCGTGAAGATATAGCCTGAAGTGAAGGCGTCAAGTGGAAGAGGATATTGATTGACTCTGGCGCGTCTTTCCACTTGACGGGCCATTTATCGGACATGACGCACTTGCAGGTGATAGAGCCGCCAATCAGAGTCACTGTAGCGGACGGGAGAACCATCTGCATCAATATCGTTGGACGCCTCAACATCGTGGCAGTGAAACGAGGCGGAGGCCGACAAGAGCAAGCGGATGTGACCATCAACAACGTGTATCACGTTCCTACTCTCTCGGCGACGCTATTATCTGTTTCGCAGTTAGTGTCTTCAGGACACATCGTTCGGTTTGAAGAAAATGAGTGGAGCGTGACAAAAGCGAAAAAGCAGACAGAGCTTCTTTTTGCTCGAGAAGCTAATGGTGTGTACGAAGTGGTTACCCCGACCTCGCCGCAGCTTCAGGACAAGGTTGGTTCGGCCTTCGTAACCGCGTTAAGGGCAAACCCGTCATTGGCAACGTGGCACAGGAAGCTCGGTCATTTAAACATCGCTGATTGTCGCCGCCTGGCAACCAGTACTGCTGTCCGTGGGGTTACGTTCTCAAATGCGGATGACCTACCAGTGTGTCGTTCCTGTGCACTCGCAAAAGTCACAACTGCAACAGCACCAAGAATGCGGAGCAGCAGTAATGAAGTTGCCGATGGAGTCTGCCACAGGGATCTCAGTGGTCCAGTCAAACGCTCCTACCACGGAAATGAATTCTTCATGGTCATTGTTTGGCGAGATTACGTCCAATCCTACGGTTTGCGAAGCAAGAATGAGGCAAGTGCAAAGGCAGTTGAGTTCCTGAAGTTCATTGAACGCCAAGCAGAGGTTCCCGCTACAAGTATCAAGACGGTGAGGACGGATGGCGGAACAGAGTTCATGGGGTCGGACTTTCGGAAACTGGTGGCGACTGAAGGCTTTCGTCATCAACACACGACACGGTACCGTAGCAGCCAAAACGGAGTTGCTGAACGAGCTATTCGTACACTGACGGAAATGGCAGCGGCAATGCTCATCGACAGTCGTCTACCACATTACTTGTGGGAAGATGCTCTTCGCCATGCCGCTTATATTCGCAATCGGATTCCGAAACGAGGAGCTCCAACTACACCGCATCAACGCTTGTTCGGCACCCGAACTTCCCTCGCTGGACTACCTATCTTCGGGCAAGCACTCGTAGTGCGAACACCCGAGCCCATTCGTCGCAAGAATTACCGGTTTGACGGCCGAGGTAACATCGGTGGCTTCATCGGGTTTACAGACGAGATTCGAGGCTATCGAGTATATGTTCCAGGAGATGGCAGGCCTATCAAGGGGTCCACGGACGTGATTTTGCTGGACACGATGTTGATAGATGAGATTGTACTGGAAGATGATCAAGAACCACCTTCAACAGAAGTAAACGACGATATCGTCGCTACTTCACAAGTTCAACGTCATTCCGACCCTATTAGAGCTTCGGCAGCTGCCCAACAACTTCGAGATACAAGTTGGGGCCACGATCAAGTCGAGCGGGAAAACGGGACATCGGAGTTGACACAACGGCGATGCTCGGAAAGGATCTCGGCCAGGAGTATCGACTCGGCATTTCTTTGCCTTGCAGAGGTTATACGAGAGCCGTTGACTATTGCTGAAGCGAGGCGGTCTCCCCAGTGGAAATCATGGGAGCAAGCAATTCGAACTGAAATCAAAGCTCTCGAAGACAACGAAACGTTTGACTTGGTTGACCCTCCTCCAGGTGTTCACGTACTGGGCAACACTGTACAATTTAGAGTCAAACTGGTCCAACCGGTGAAATCTCCAGTTCAAGGCTAGAGTGTGCGCGCGTGGGGATCTACAAGTATTCATGCTGGATTATATCGACACTAGAGCGCCCGTAGCAGATTTGATCTGTGTGCGAATTTTTCTAGTGCTTTCGGCCAAGTTCAAGATGTTTGTTCGTCAAGGAGACGTTCCGGCAGCCTACTTGAAAGCATCACTCCAAGAAACCGTGTTTGTTCGTCAAGTGAAAGGATTCGAAGTTCCAGGGCAAGAGAAGAAAGTGTGGCGCCTCAAGAAGGCACTTTACGGTCTTAAACAGGCTGGTCGTGAGTGGAACCGGGAGATCGATTCATTCCTGAAAAACTACGGCCTACGGCCCACCACAGGTGATGCATGTCTTTATTTTATGTGGGTCGCTAACGGACTTTTGCTAGTTTGCTTGTATGTCGATGACATCTTGATAGCTCACCCCGACGAATCGCAGGTGATCCGGCTCATGGCAGCTCTGAACATGAAATACCAAGTTAAGGACTTGGGAGAACCTGCCCAATTTCTCGGAGTACGAATTGAGCGAGCTACGAGAGGCGAAATTCAACTTTCACAAGCTACTTATATCGATGAAACGCTGTATCGGTTTGCTATGAAGTTGGCTCGTTCAACTTCTACTCCAATGGTGCCGAATACCCGTCTCGACCAAGTGGAAGAACCTCAACATGAAGACGAATGCAGCGCGTACCGTACCGACAGGTTGTCGGCAGCCTGCTATATCTCGCACGCGTCTCAAGACCGGACATCATCTTCACTGTAAATCAACTCGCGCGCCACTGCGCTAAACCCACGACGACGGCATGGAACGCTGCCAAATATTTACTCCGATACCTCTCTGGGTCCCAAGATCTCAAGTTGCTGATCAAACCAGATGAAAGCGGTATTCGAGTTGCAACGGACGCAGATTTTGCCAACGACCGCATCGATCGGAAATCCGTGTCCGGTTTCATTATTTTTCTGTTCGGGTCACCAGTGGCTTGGGGATCCACCAAACAAACGGTTGTGGCTCAATCCAGTACTGCGGCCGAGTTTATTGCCGCATATGATGGTCTTCTCCACGCAGACTGGATCAAGCTCGTCGTCGACGAGATTTTATCACACTCTCGAGTTCCAATTCGCATGACTCTCACAGTTGATAGCATGCCAGCTATTCAACGCATCAAGCGCGAAGGCTCCTCAAATTCTCAGAAAGCTGTGGATATTCGCTTTCATGCTGTCAAGGACTTTTGGATGAGCGGTAGTATGGCTCTCGAGTACGTTTCAACAAACGAGAACCCGGCCGATGTGTTGACGAAGTCACTCCCAAGCACGCAACTCAGGTACAAGCGTGGCCTGTGCGGCCTCAGATAAAATGCTCCTCGGGTGACGACCCAGGCAGCAGCGCTTGCGGGGAGGGTTGGGTGTGGATTAGCCAAGCGCCAGCTTCTGGTCGTACAAGTTCAACTACCACTTGATTACTACACTTGATTGCTAGAGAGCCTGAGCACGAGAAACCTGCATAACCCAAATTCATTCCGCAATTTACGTTCTAGGCCACAAGTTCCTTTTTCATCTCATTGCTCTTCAAAAATTGTCGTGAACCCCATGCAGATGAGGACTGGCCGAATCCCACACAGGAATCTCGTTGGTCGTCCGGCGTATGCGATCACAGCACCTGTGGTGAAGAACCCTCCGAACAGCATCAGCAGGAGCATCTCGTATTGTGATCGACGAATGATGGCTGCATTTCACTCCTTGAACACGACAATGATCGCCGCGGCGATAAGCACAACCACAATGAGCGCAAATACGGTCATGCCGGCAAACGAGGGTGACGACGTCGGCATGTACTCGCAGTCAATTTGGATTGTCTCGGGCAAATCGTCACCGCCTTCGCATTCAGCAGAGTACCCGGTGTTTGACTCGTACGGAAGTTTCCAAAAGTACTGAACCGTGCGCAGTGCGTCCGAGTCGCAGTCCGAAACATTGTAGTCGTAGAAGCTGGAGTCGCATTGAGGTTTCTTGTAGATCCAACCAGTCCAAGTACGATGGTTGTCGAAGATCCAGTCACATGATCGGCTAGTAGAAATAGTAGATGGAAGGGTGTCGAAGCCTCCGTCGAACTCGTACGGCAAAGCTGTATTGCCCGGGTTCGGTGACTTCCAGGAGAACTGAATTTCGCGCTTGGAACTGTCGTTGCCACATCCAGTCACCTGGCTGATGATGTGGTTTTCAAGAGTGCAAATAGGCAGTCGATCGAGCCATTCACTCTAGGTGTCGTAGTTAGTCTTGACCCAATTGCAGGCCGCACGAAAGTAGGGTGATGGATCAGCATCAGCAAATACCTTGATATAGTCACTCATGAGGTTGTTGAGATCGTTGTCGGAGATCGTGATCTTGGCGAACAGCGAGCCCGCAGGAGCTTCCTTAACAATTGATACTGCGAACTTTGAAAGCTGGAGGCTCGGATAGTCCACATCAATAGGGTTATCTGTTTTGCCACCATAACCATGTTCTCCAAATTTCCCCGTCGATAGTTTCACGCGCTCTGGATCTGTTCGAGGCAGGAAGACGCGATCAAACTTCCCTTTGTGCTTCACATGGAAAAGATCAGGTTCGTAATGGTAGAAGAGCACCGGATCCCCACTTGCTGCTGCATCGGCTGCGTATGTGTTGAGCCCACCGTAGCCAAGGCAGCAAAAGTAAACAGGTATCTCCAAATTGGAGAGTACAGCTTGAAAGAAACCTTGATCAAAGCCAGTTGTCATCATGGCCACAGCTAAGCAAGTGCCCCCGCTGGCTTCTTGCTTCGTGCAGGCCTCCGACTTCGCGCAATTGTCCTTGCACCCCCAAGTAGCCGTCTGCACAATAAGTTTTTGCCGTCGGGTAGTACTTCGAATTCTTGAATGCAGAAAAGCTCAGCTCACTTATGAGAGCGTCACTGGTTTTATAGCGCACCCAAAAGCCTGGGAAGTATGGCGGTGTGGCGCTGGACCCATCTAGTGAGAATTGGTGAGTGGTGTACAGCCCAGAGAGTCCGTAGTACCCGATGCCGCCAAGTTGATAGCTCTCGTTGAAATAAACCCGCAGATCGGACATCGAGCTGGAAGTCCAAACCTCTGCGTTTGAATGGGTAGGAGTAGAAACTCCTGTCCTTGCCGACGACATGCGTTGCGTGACGTCTACACTGGCGCCACCCACGCTAAGTGAGACTTCATATCCCGTCAGTTACCATCACAAGAAGTTGTTTAGCTCATTGACCCTCTGTCGTGTACGCACCACTTCTTCCGCGAGAATCCCTAGTACCATTGACGACGGCACGTGATACCGAAAAAAATACCGCTCACTATTTGGCAAAACACTGTAGCTAGCACGAAACATATGTATTGGTGATTAACCCCTCTGTTACCAACGTCGTAAGTTACGACGAATCGATTTTCTACGTCGTAACTTACGACGTAGTTTGTTGCTTCAAACAGGGAATGGCTCGGAAAAAAACCGTTCCAATACTTTAAGCAAGCTTATTTCTGGCCGAAAAAAGTATAAGCTCGAGAGGTTAAATCAGAACATGCACAAAGAATGCTATGAACATACACAAAACGGACCTCAACTGGCACAAAAAGGTCTTTACACCAATTAGGAGTAGTGATTGGCTGGAATGTTTGCGTTTTTGCTGATTTCACAGTGATGTGCTGAACAAAACCACGACTTTACCTGATTCTTGTTCTTTTTGTGTGATTTTCCGATCTTCGTGATCCGACATCTGCCGATTGGTCCTGATGTCTGATCAGCCAAAGTCGTAAGTTTGGGGATTGCTCTCAATCGAGTGCACATGTACGTCGTAAGTGACCGCAAAAGACCCTCAACCTTTATACGTGACACCGCTTGTGTCCACGTGTATCTACACCTTTGCCCGGCCAAAGTTGTGCTAATCCACACTCGAAGTAGTCGTGTTTTAGATTAGGCGGGATAAAAAAAAAATCAAGTCACAACGCTTTTATTTCATTCGATGTTGTCTTATCCACGATCAAAGTGGGCACGAGGCACACCTACATTGCACTTACTCATCATACGACATATCCTCCATACGAATGGCAGCGCTAACAAACTTGGCAGCGTGCAGCTCCATCTTCTGGACCATGCGCGGAGTGATCTTGGTCATGTTCACATTCGCGGCACGCTCAAGAAGCTGCATCCGAGCCTCTGTTTTCGTAATTGCTTGCCCGTTGCTGAGCAACACGGGGTTCAGCATCTCCTCCCTCGCCAGCGCCAGGTACTGCTTAATGTGGGCTTTCACAGAGCTGAAACAGTTCTCAATCGGGTTGCACATTGGGCTGTACGGGCCCAAGCGCAATAGGCACAGGTCGAGAGGGCATTAGCGCAATGCTTGGCGAGTTGAGAAGTGAGACCTCGACAGCGCAGTGCACATACAGGTACAGGTACGGCCTCGCTATCCATTACGTTTGGTGCGAGTGGGAGTTCTCCCGTCCAACCAAATATGGACGACTTTGAATGTGGATTTGTCTACTTCGATTGCACAAACGATAGTGAATATTTTAATTTGAGTTTCCAGTGGCTGCCTAAAATAACACTTGCCAACTATGGATGTGGAAATGACGAGATTGGCCGGGCAAAGGTGTAGTCATGGAAAGGACCTAGCAATACAAGTTCCTAGTGATATTCTTCGTCGTAACTTACGACGTTCGTTAGCGCGTTCAGCGGCCCAATTTCCGGTAACAGAGGGGTTAAGTACGTTTTTGAAAGAGGGGATAGCTTACGTTCTTAATGTGTCCTCTTTCTTTTTGCGCAGACAAACTTCGTTCAACCGATTAAATCAAAGAGGTTATCGAATCTATACCGATGTGCAAATGCTTAACTGCCCGCGTCTGGACACTTGCAGAGAACATGCACGACGGTCTTCATATTTCTTAGTGTAAAGTGTTGATGGAGTAGACGTAGATGGAAACCTCATTTGTATTTCGAACAGAACAGTATGGCAACACCACTTACCCTCCTTCTTGCTTTCGGGCTCAACTTCTGTAACGCTTCCGGTACGAGATCATGTGAGCTGCCTTCGACTCGAGACGCAGCTTTCTGTAGCGAATCATGTAGCGGTTCAGGTGCAGATTCCTTGTCTTTATCAATCCGCGTGCATCCGCCACGTATCCTCTTGTAGACACGTTCCTCAGTGTCGCCAAAACATGACCGACGGCTAGGTGCACGCTTGCAGGACGCCTTCGAGCTCGGGTTCTTGGGTTGCGTTCAGCGGCAGCATCCGGCTCGTAGTCTTCGCCATTGGTGTCATCGAGATCGGCGGCATCAGCGTCGACGTGCCGCCATTTTCTTCGTGAACGAGCTTAGACGCTGTTCCATGGTCCACGCAGCGTTTTCGCGACAGCGCATCGACATCTCTGACCGCGCTCGCACCGCAGCTAGAGCCCTTTGTCTGGCCTCCTCACTCGCCTTCGTTCTAGGAGCGATCATGTATCACGCCATACTCGTTCAGACGCCCTCACAGGAGTAGAATGGTATCTTCGTCGCTTGATTCAGAGGCCTGGTCACACATAGCGATAAGATGTTCTATAGGAGGGCGTAAGAGATCAGAGAGGGGGATTGCAGCTTACCATGCACGCAATTCGCCGCCAGTGATGTCACCTTCACTCCTGAGAATTGACGGTTGTGGTGGCGCGAAGCCGATCGAAGAATGCCACGCTTTTGGAGGGAGCACACTTTCAAACTATCAAGGGGGAATAAAAGTGTAAAATAAATAGTTTACCACTCCATATGTGACGTGCGCTAGAGCTACAGGAGTTCAAACCGAAATTACAGAACTTCATCCCGAGCTTCGGTATCAGTAGCGTGTTGACAGCCAACGAGTATCCCAGTCACCCTGCCGCTTTCCCCGAGTCGTGCCGTCTGCACCTTGGTTGGCCCCATAGAAGGCATTTCCAGTCGGCATGCAGCTATCTTTTCTGAAGATGTCCGGGGATCATCGATCTGTCGGAAAGTGGTAATGAATGTTGAGAACGTGGACACAAGTGATGAGGAAGGTCATACATACATCAATCGTCGACTTACCTTGTATTTCTAGTATCGAGGGAACTTGAGCGCCGACTGCAAAAAAGGATAAACAAGACGTCCATCCGAGTCTCGAGCCTTACCGGAGATGTTTCGCTCGTCTTCCATATGAGCCAGCCATGCCGAGTCGAGACACGTTCCCAAAAACTGGTTAGGGACCCACAGGGTATTTTTTTGCGCTGACAACAGGAGTGCACCACCAAATGGAGACAACAGCGACGAGAAATAACCACCGTGCCATCTCTTGGGAGAAGCTCGCGATGCAGTCACGTGGGAAATGAGATAGCACGTCTCCAGAAAGAAAGCTGTTGCGAACTGCTGTGTGCTCAGCGCATCAAATTAGCTCGTTCATAGCAACTTGAGACAGAGGAAGCCTTGAGTAGTTCAAGGAGTGATGAGATTAGCTCCTGCCACGTCGCTTGGTCTCCACAACATTTATACTGCTCTCAGTACGCTGCAAAAAGTGGGATCCTGAAGTCACAAGTTTTGCACCATTTTCACTGGTATCACGACTTCAAAGGAAACATTCCAAAGTTTGTGCACCCTCAAAGGCAACGAAAACTACATATTGCCCGGCCTTCTTGAGAATAGTTGCATCCAAATTGGACAGTCGTATTTTACACGGTCTAAAATTTCCGTAATTTACGGCCCAATAATCAAATCAAGGTTCAAAGTGAGACTGATCCCGCACAAAGTGATACCGATGCGCAAGCGAGTGGATTCGGCGCGCTCGCGCCAAACGTTTGGCGCCTTTGACGTCGGCCCCAACCCAACGAGTGGCGCAGGAGCTCTCTCGCCAAAACGCACGAGAGCTGCCTGCCTTCGTGCGGCGCGCCGTTCTCTACAGTAGTGTCATTTTCAATTCCCCCACCCAGGGCGCGGATGCCCTCCCAAGGAACTTTCTCCTCGCCCTCTCCAGCAGAGAAAACGCCGGGTCCTTGAAGCTCACCGCAGTGGACGTGCCGACTGGCTCATGATTGCTGCAAACAACGGAGTTTCCCGAGCGTCGGCGTACCGGATCGCCGATCACGGCCGTGTGGAAAATTTACCGCGAGGTGGAGCGCGTGCAAACGCGACAAAGGTGACGCTGGAAGTAAAGACCCAACTTGAGTAATATCTCAACGAGAACTGCACGTTCACGATGGAGGCCATGCGTACCATGCTTGCATACGACATGAACGTGAGCATTTCTACGTCGACCGTCAGCCGTCACTTGCGAGGGATGCTGTATACTGTTAACCAGACACGCGTGGAGCCGATGACATGCAACAATGACGTGAACAAAGCGAAGCGTTAAGAGTTCGCCAAACGGCTCAAAGAGCACCAGCAAAATGGAGACTGTATTGTATACTTTGACGAAACGAACTTTAATGTGTACTGCAAGCGCGGCCGCGGCCGAGCCAAGAAATGCAAACGCGCCACTGTGATTCTCCCCCATCGAAAGGCGCTAACCTTCAAGTTCAGTGTGCCGTGAACTCGGACATGGGCGTGATTCTCTATCGACTCGGGAGAGGGAGCATTCGTATGGAGAAGAACGCAAGCTTCATTGCTGACATCTACCGCTCGGTTAAGGCGGCGGACGTGTTCAAGGAGAATTACGCCGGCAAGAAGGTGGTTGCGGTCTTGGATAATGCTCCGGCGCACCGCCAAACTGAGGAACGCGTGACGCCACATGACGACCTCGTTCTCCTGCGTTTGGCCCCTACTCCCCTATGTGCAATCCAATTGAGGGCTGCTTCTCGGTGCTGAAGTCTCACATCAAGGATCACCTTGCGATGGACCGCGAGGAAACATGTGATCGCTCCAGAATGATCGACACGGATGGAACGCCGCTGACCATCGCTGAGCGCACTATGCGCTTCTTGGAGAAGGCTGCCCGTGCGAGCATGAAGTACATCACGCCGACGGTAGTTACTAAGATGGAGCTGCACGCTCGTGACGCCGTTAACGCTGCAGAGGACATGAAAGACATGGAGTATGGCATGTGACTCGCTCGAAAAGTCTGCTGACTGTTCACATTTGATGGGATCATTCTCACATTGAATATGCATTTTAGTGTAATTTTCAACAATGAAAAATTCCTTGCGTTTTATTACTGGTGACTGTCCACTTTGGATGCAACTATTCTCAAGAAGGCCGGGCAAAGGTGTAGCCACCATTCCAAAGTTGCTTTTCTCGAATTCAGAGGGAAGTGGCATTCACGAAACGACACGGTAGACCAGGTGAAACTAAGGTCATTTAGCAGTTGAGCCCATGCCAATTTCTTCCAGACAATTCCGCCAACAGCCTCCTTTCGCTCCATTCGTACTGACACGAACGCATACGACGATCTTCACGATAACCATAGGTGGACTTCTGCGGTTAACTTCAACGATCGATCGCAACAAGATGGAGTCGTACGACTTGATCCTGGGCATGCCCTGGCTCGAGAAACACGAGCCCTGGATAGACTGGCGCGGCATTGGCGCTAGCCGGCCTGCCGTGTCCGACAGAGCATTGGTGAGTCATGTTCCCACCTCTGTCAGGACCTGGGCCACCCGAAAGGGGCGCCGGGATGCCGAAGCATCCAGGGATTACTTGGGAGTCGTCGATGTTTTGGACGACTCCATGAAGATTGCTGCAGCAGGAGCTGCGCCGGACCGAGCGCGGCAGTCTATTGCAGACAGCCCTCGGTCGCCACCGGAGCCAAGACCGGGGGCCGAAGCTTCGGCGGTGTCGACGCTGACGAGCGTCGACCGAGTGGGTAACATAGTTCCACGCACGGTCGCCCAGACCTTAACTGAAGGGGAAGACGCGGAAGACGCTTCCCGTGTGGGTAACAAAGTTCCACACGGAGTTGTGAATGCTCCCGATGTCCCTAGTGAGACATCACATGACGTGGGTAACGAAGTGCCACGTCACGGTCGCCGTCGACGACACCGCCGCCGCCGCAAGTCGAGTCTGAACGCTGTTCAGACTGAAGTCGCTCTTAGCGACTCGGAGCCCAGGGCCCGGGCTCCTCAGACGCGGCCGGTCGAAGAGTGTTATCACATCTTCGACGGCATGACCAGTATGCCAGTCAAGGCAACAGGCATCCACTTGGAGCCACTACCGGAGGTGTCAGAGTTGCTGAACCTCGAAGAGATGGCGGCAGAAGACTTTCTGGCCGATCTCAAGGCTGGCAAGATCGCAGAGCTGGTTCTCCTTAAGCCGGAAACCACTCTGGAAGAGATGAACTCCTCCTCTGTCCTGGACGAGGACGTCCTCGAAGAGATGAGGAAGCGACGCGAAGCGCGCTTGGGTTCTGAGATTCTCAAGAACCCTAAGGATCCGGTGTATCCTTTGGTGAAGGAGTACGAGGACGTGGTGTCGAAGAACCCACCGTCACAACTCCCACCAGATCGAGGAGTTCGGCACGAGATTGATCTCGTGCCTGGCACAAAGTACTGTGTCACGAGGCAATGGCCTCTACCGCGCGAACAGTGCGAGGTCATTGATGCCTTCTTCGCCGCGAAGTCGAAGGCAGGCATGGTGCGGGAGTCGAAGTCCCCGCACTCGACGCCAACCTTTTGCGTTCGGAAGCCGAACGGGAAGTGGCGTCTGGTTCACGCTTACAACAAGCTGAACAGCGCTACGGTGCCGGCCCAGACACCAATCCCACGAAAGGATGTGTTGTTGAACAACATGGCCGGCTGCGAGCTGTACAGTGCTCTGGATCTGGTGGACGGATACTACCTGATCCTGATGCGTGAGAGCGACATCCCGCTCACCGCAGTGAGCACTCCAAGCGGTATGCTTTGGGAGTGGCTCGTCATGCCACAGGGTCTGTCCAATGCCCCAGCGACGTTCAATCGCTTGGTCACGCAGTTGTTCAGACCGCTACGTGCGTTTGCACAGACGTACTTCGACGATATATTCGTCCATAGCCGTGCCGAGGATGGCAAGACGGCTATGGAGGTGCACATCGAGCACCTCCGTCGAGTGTTGGAGGTCATGAGAGCCAACAAGCTCTACGCCAACATCGACAAGTGCGTCTTTGCGTCACCAGAGATCAAGGTTCTCGGTTGCTTCGTCAGCAACGACGGCGTTCGGGCCGACCCAGAGAAGGTCAAAGCCATTGCGGCTTGGCTCACGCCTAAATCTCAAAAGGATCTCCGGAAGTGGTTGGGCTTGGCCAGCTACCTCCACAAGAGGTATCCTCAAAAATTGATCAATCATCTTTGATTCTCCTTGTTGGCTGTCAGCATGGGAGGCTCCAAAGATGTGGCTCCATTCCGATGCCATGCGCTCCTCCATCGGATATTCCTCTTCGTAAAAATGTCCTGGAGACGCGTTAATGTTGGAGATGGATTGATCTCTTTGCCACTCACTATTGCGCTTGAAGAAATGTCGTACTTCCTCTTCGCTGCCTTTCAGCCGGTTTCCGAAGGATCTCGCTGCTGCTTTTCTTGCTATTTGAGCATTGACCTGGATAATCTCGTCTCTTGTGGTCTTGGGAGTCCAAATTTCAGCCCTCAGCTTTTTGTAGTAGTGTGCTGCTTGCTGTTTGTCGACCCGCTCAACTTTTTTCAGCAGTTGCTGGATTTGCTCAATCAATTCATCCCAGTGTGTTATTGGTTGTTCAGTTTCATCAAATGCTTCCAGCAGCGGCATGAGGCCTTCCTCAATTTTTTCACGCACCCGCTGAGGTCTTCCTGTTCGAATCGGGTAATGCACCTTGGAGGCAGTTCGCTGATGCTGTTTTTTCTGTTGATAATTCCAGTCTGACTTCTTGATGGTCAGACGAGTGTGCTCCATCATTCACTGTAAGTGCCTGCGTTGCCAAGAATGGTTCTCCTTTGACGTAAAATCTGTCTATTCTACTAGCTCCATCTTGGCTCCATCTTGTGTAGAATTGGAGTGGGTCCACCGTCTCCTCTTCCGCTGCTAAGTCGTGGTGTAATTCCACTGCATCCGTTAAATCATATTTATCCATGACCTGCTGTAAGATCCTGCTTTCACACGGAGCTGTACTCGGTCGTCGTTGTGTGATGCGATCTCGTCGTGGTCGTAGTACACAGTTGAAGTCCCCTCCAATCACAATCGAAGCATGGTGTTTGAGCCATGGTTCTAGTTCTTTAAAGAATTGCGGTTGGTCTTCTTTCTTCGCCGGTGCATACACATTAATAATTAGCCACTGGTCAAGTTCAATCGCCATAATTCGCGATGTCCACTGTGCTTCGTTCCAAGGTTTCACTCGGTCATTAACACTAGGAGATACCAAAATGCCCATTCCTGCAAACTTTGTTGTCGTCATTTTCCAGTAACTGAGAGGCATTTCTGTTTTTGTCAATTGCCATGTGCGCTGCCATTGAGCACACACTTCTTCCCTGGCTTGTTGCGTCTGTAGGTTCGTTTCCTGGACTAGGATTATGTCCGCTGGAGGTCGTCCCCTGTATCGTCTCCACCCGCTGAGCCATCTTCTCCTCGATGCCTTTGCGAACCCTCTCAAATTCTGAGTTGCTATCGATATAGTTTCATTTTTTACTGTCGGTGGTCTACATTTTCCATGCTGTTGTTCTTCAAATAAAGATGCGATGTTATGGAGTTCCGAATAAAAGTCTCCATTCGGTATTTCTCCAAACTCTGTCTTTGTGTTCGTCATTACTCAAATTATTGGGTTGCCCCTTTGACCCCCCTGGTTTGACCCTAGCAAGGATCGTTTCAAGTTGAGTCCAATATCCAGCAGTATCCTGTTGAGCCATTGCAGCTTCAATTTCAGGGTGATTCTCCATTGCTGCTAGCAAGCAGTCTAGGTATTCTGTTGTAAACTGCGGATCTTGCCACTGCTGCGCTGTAGCATTTCTGAGTTCAGCATGGTACACCTGGGCTGTTAGCAGCATCTTGATCATATTTTCCTTCTGAGTTGCCCTGCATAGTTTGAGGAGCTCAAGGCTGTCGTAGTTGTTTTTCTTAAGTGGACCCCAGAGTTCCTTTGAGTACAAGTTCACGTGTTCTGTGTCCACTTGAGCTTGTTCCCGTAGGGCATGTATCCATCGTTGCACCCATTTGCTTCTCTCGGAGTTTGTTGCAGCCGTTGCAATTTGGTCTAAGCAATGAAGCAATAAGTCCAACCGCGTTGACCGTGTCCACAATTCGAGAGCAGCATCAGACATTTCTGCCAAAATATATCCTGGGGAACGAAACTGTTGCAGCAGACGTAGTAATTCGTGGGCGTCAGCCTTTACTACTTCTCTCCATATTGTGGTTTTTGCTGGCAAACTTGGAAAATTGGTAGAGCCACGCCACAGATTTCCCATTTGATTCCACTCCTGCTTGAGTAGTTTCCGCTGGTTACCTGTTCCGTGTTCCAGTTCTTGTAGTCTACCTCCACCCCCCCCCCACCTTTTGATGTTGCTCCGGTTCGCCTTCTGGCTCCACTGGGATCCCCGGGCCTGTATCTTGAGAACTCCAGTCTGATTCTGGCTCCATGCTGGTTTGTGTTGGAGTGCTCGTGTATGTGGAGGTACTACCAATTGCTTGCAACTGAGATTGCCACTGTCGCAGCGTGTCCTCCGTGATTTCATACACATCTATCCACTTTTCCACCATTTTCCTATTCTCCCATTGTAATTCTCGCAGTTCTCTACGTTTTCCTGGGGATAACCCTTGCAGGCCCTCCGTGGCAAACGTCTCTACCTCCCCTTTGCGATGACCTCCATACTTCTCAATCTCCCGTTGTTCACTGTTACCTGTATTCATCCGATCCTTCGCGTACCTGCTATTCTCCTCTTTTTCCTCCTCTCCGTATTCCAGTATGCCGTTTTGGGGCATCGTTGCTGCTGGGTTCGAGCTGATTTGTGTTGGTTCAGTCTGAGATTCTTGAGCATCCTCAATTTCCATCGGCGTTGCCTCGCTTTCCAAATTCTTTGAATATAGGCGAATTGGTGCTTGCGAGAACTTAAGCGAGCTGTAGTGTTCGGATTGGTACAGGATTATGATCGGCCCGTGGTTGAGCTCATCGTGATGCCTCAGCTCCTGTTGGATATCACTGATCCATCCGTTCACTGCCTTTGCGCTAAAATTCTTTTCTTTCACCGTTCTGAATTTCTCGCCATTAGCATTACGTTCCGCTGGGTAGAAGACTTGATACGTCGCTCGTTCAAGACCTGCCGAAGCCATCACCACATGTATCTTCCTGTTGGCGATCTTAGCTATCATACGTAGCGTGGTTTCACCTCCCCAGTAACGATGGTCTACATAATCTTCTTGCTTCGAGGACGTTTGACCAAAAACCTGCAAATACTCCTTCAACGCTTTTTCAGATTGTTGGGGCGTCAGAGGTTTTTTGTGGGGTCCAAGATAGTTAAGATAGCTTCCCTAGCATCATGTGGGAATTCTTGTTCGAAGAAGTGGTTCGCCGCCATTACGATACCTTTCTTCAATTTGCTTGTCAAATTCTCGATCGCGTTCTTACTGTTAGCCGAGTCAAAGCGTCGTTGAAGCAAGGCCATCGCAATGGCATAATACTGACAATTTCCAGTAGCCGGGGTTGGTATCTCCTCAAGTCCACAGCGTTGAAGCACCTGAGTACCTGTCCACTGCTTGGTGTGTTCCGCAACAATACCTTGGCAAGCTGCAAGTGCTTTATAGTCCAGTTTATTCGCCTTCGACTGGATTTGTTGCGTGATAAGTCGTTGCTGTTTTTCCATTGCTGGTGACTTCTCTCGGAGCTTATCCCTCACCTCTTCAGCAATTGACTTCCCCTTTTGAGTCTCTTCCTTTTCGATGCCCCCAGTGGCGCCCTCCTTCGATGGTTTTTCTGGACCCTCGCTGCTCTTTTGTTTCGTACTACCCTGTTGAGGATTGGTTTGCTTATTCCACTCTGTACCGGAGGTTGACTTACTATTTCTCTTTGCGCCTGCTGTTTTCCACTCCGAACCAGGTTTGTCGTCGTTTTTCGTTTCTTTTGACTCCATCTTCTTGGATTCTTCTCCGCGAAGTTTCTCCCGTGGAGTCTCGGGTTGACTTCTCTCTTCTGATTGCAGCTGCTGTTGATTCTCCTTCTTCTGCGTCCAGTATTGAGACATCTCGCTCAGACTGGTTACAGTCGATGCTTGACACGGAAGTGCGGCAATGGCTTCTGCCGTCACTTTCACACATTATTGATCTCGCCAGAAACTATCAGATATCGTGCACACCGTGCGCATGTGACCATCTCCTCCGCACGCAAAGCAGGGAGATGATCGATTTTTGCTGACGTGGTGTACCAAAATCTTCGTTCCTGCCCAATAGATGAATCGTTTACCCTCGAGAAACGGTGGGCAATGTGGACTTCGGAAAAGGATATCCCATGTATCCGTCTGTAGTGCTTGGTTACCGTCGCTTGGTTCTTGCCAAGTGGTGTATACTCCCTTGAACTGCTGTTGGATAAATGCATCAATCGCGGCTTCATCTAGGAACCGTGAGATGTTGAGAAGTCTAACATGGTAACGATCATGGGGACTTTCATTGCGGAGGCCATCTGCACCAATTTGCCTGGCCCACATTTGAGCTGCTCGTTGTGTGTTGTCATCTGCCAATGGAGTTTCATTTTGGTGGGCATTCTTGATTAGGAATCTACGATTACGGAAGAAAAGGGATGTGAATTCCTTGCTCCATTTCGCTGCCATTTCACGTGTCCAACAGATGATGTGAACAATGTGATGCCCTGGGTCGTAGGAGATCTGCTTCGCCTCCCGAAGCATCTGTGCCACTTTGTCCGGGTTATTTCCACTGTTTTTGATGCCCATGAAGAACTCATTGGTGAGTCTGCGGCGCGTCTGAAACTCTGGAAACAACTTAAACTGTGGTGATAGCATGAGCATGAGGTCCCCTTCAACTTGCGCTTTGATGGTATTTTGGATCATCCTGAGTGCTGAGTTGGTGCTGACTCGTTTCAGGAAGTCAGGCAATTTCGCCATGCACAGAATTGTTCCTTCAAGGATCCCTTTTACTATCTTCCATTCATTCTCCGTTGGTTGCCTTAGCTCGCTTGAGAACCCATATCTGATTTCGCAGACTCGGCGAAGTTTTTCAATTTTTTCCTGTGGATAGCTGTTGGCCAGGAATCTGAACGTCGATGGCTGAGCTTTGCCATCCATTGCATCGTCTTCCATCTGCGGTTCTGCTGATACATTCAGTTTCTTTTGCCATGGGTTTATCGTTGGTTTTGGCTTGGCTCGAGCGGCTTGTTCGCTCATCTCCAGCGTTTCGAGCAGACTCCTCCTTGACTTGTAGATCGACCTGGATAGATCAAAGAGGCATGCTCGCCATTTCCTCGCGTTGGCTTTATCATCTTGTACCTCTGTCAGGAACAATTGTAGAAGTTGTCTTAGTTCTTCTTCTAGAAAGTATGGGTAGTGGCTTCGCTCTGGTGGGAGAGCTTCGACCGGTCTTGCCTTAAACACTTCTTCAAATAGTTCTTGCGTAAACTCCTTGGCACTGGTCACTTCCAGAGCTTGTTCCAGGCGTAGTCCTCTTAACTCACTTCGTAAGTACTCGTACTTCTCTGTGAACGACAGAGGTTCGGCTGTTGCATCATCGTACAGAGCTGGCTCGGACCCTTCTGACATGGCTACGTTGGTCTCCTCCTCGTTTTCCTTCAAGCTGGGCTCTTCGTTCTTCTCACGCTCTTCGTCATCTGTCTCCCCTGCTGTCTCTGCGCTCACAGTTGTCAGATCGACTACTTCTTGACCAGACATAATGTTCTGTATGGCAGCCTCCGTTATCGGTCCTGCCAGGCCTTCTCCAGGAGGCTCCGGTCCGGTCTCCATGCAGGTGTTGCTCCGCCAGAAGATCGCTGTGCTCCGAATAGAGGGTCGTATAGTCAACTTCAGTTAAACTGCTGAGTTTTTCTGGAAATCGCTCTTTTCTCGACTTGGTGTGGTTCACTCCCAGTCACCACTGGATTTTTCGACG
This sequence comes from Phytophthora sansomeana, assembly GCA_032158285.1. Classification (NCBI taxonomy): domain Eukaryota; phylum Oomycota; class Peronosporomycetes; order Peronosporales; family Peronosporaceae; genus Phytophthora; species Phytophthora sansomeana. The sequence continues at coordinate 99,334 of JAPDHH010000208.1, forward strand.
GACGATCGTCTTGGACAGTCGGCCGCTGATTTGGAAGTGAAAATGGGTCTTGTCAACCGACGTGAAGCGTTGAGTGCAGTAGTGGACACGAAAAAGGAGCAGTGTGATTATCTTTGGCTGAAAACTTGTGTGGGCATTTTGCGGGTTTGTGACAACCTGCGAATGCAAGTCGTGGCATTAATTCAAGGAGTTTGGAAACAGTGTGCACAAATATCTGGTACAAAAGCAGAAACTTTTTTCTAAGCTCTATTGGAATGGAGTGGTATATCGGGTATACTGGTGATTCGCAGATAAGAACACTGCCTCCTGCCTTGAGGGGATTGCCCAATGAAGTCGCATCCAGAAAGTTGTAATTTATTTTCAGCTGCTCTAATCGACTTCCTGGTTGTGTCTAAACTTGTATCGAAATGCACTCCACATTTGCGACGACAGTACCAAACTTTCCTGCAAACTTCCAGAGTACTTCGAGACGCTATGCATGCCTGGTTATCTGCATTCTACCGGAAATTCCGGGTTCGCCCGGATTACAACCATCAAGCATTATCAAACACTCGTGGACAAGATAGACGGCTCAAATTCACAACATTGACGGCAGGGCGTCAAATTACTATCCGCGAGAAACTTGGGGCAATTTACCAGTGGATCACTTGCCTCTTTGTCATTTTTCTTGTTCTAGCTCAGCTCTTCGGGGCTGTATGGAATACAACCACAACAACGCGCCATCTCGATTACGGAAGGAAGCCTGAGCTGGGTCCATTTCAGATTGTGGGAACGAACGATGTCCCGTATGCTGATCGAGCAATTGCCTGTGTACGCCGAGGCAGAAAATATGAGCCGAGACTTTTGAGCTCGTTACTTGCAGCAGAGGGTACCGATACTATCTTAGAGGACAGCTCAGGGACAGCAAAGCATGGATACCGACTTGTTCAGCGGCGGGCATTCTCCGTTTCAGATGCACTTGACTCGGCAGTGTATTTATCGTATCGCGACGTATGCAGTTTGATTGCATCTACGATGGAGTCCATATTGGGAGCTTGTTCAGCGTTGGGATACACGAATCTTACCACTGGCAGCCTCCGAGTCGTCGAAAGTGCCGACAGCGCTCGTTTGTTCAGAATTCCCAACTCGCTTCCGGTGTTAATTATGCCGTTTTGGGATAAGGTTCTGCGTCAATATCGAAGTGATGACAATTCGAAGAGAACGAGGCGAAAACTTCGTTCATTTCGTCCCCACCGTGGCCACAACGCCATCCGTATCACTTTTGTTTTTGGAAAAGAGCTAACAGCTCGTTGCTTCCCCATGTCACTCGCATCACCTGAAGAAGAGCGTGAATATGGATCTCGTGATCCATGCAAGTGGCACGACAAGAAACATGGCTCTGATGGATTTTGCACGAGAATGAAGAATTTCTACGGCTCAAAACAAGAATTGAAGTGGTTCAGATGGATGCTTGCAAACTGTAATGAACCATTTACTACTGAAGCAATGGACGGAGCGGCGAGAAATGGACACTTACACTGCGTATTTTGGTTTCACCACAACCGATTCGAAGGCTGTACGACAGCAGCGATGGATGGTGCTGCAATCGGAGGTCATTTGGATGTTGTCAAGTGGTTGCATGAGAATCGAACTGAGGGATGTACTACTGCAGCAATGGATGGTGCTGCCACAAACGGAATGTATTACATGGTGGAGTGGTTGCACAAGAACTGCTCCGAAGGCTGCACCACTGCTGCCATGGATGGAGCTGCTACCAACGGCCACGTTGCCATCGTCAAGTTCCTCCTCGAAAATCGCTCTGAAGGATGCACTGCCGCAGCCTTGGATGGTGCAGTGACCAATAGCCACGTTGAGGTTGCACGCTGGTTGCACCAACACCGATCGGAAGGATGCACTACCGCGGCAATGGATAATGCTGCTGGAAAGGGTTACCTTGCTGCTGTCAAGTGGTTAAACGAAAATCGTTCGGAAGGGTGCAGTCCTGCTGCTATGATCAATGCTGCGTCGAAAGGTTATCTGAATGTCGTCAAGTACTTGCACGTTAATGCGAACCAGCAAGTCACGACTGCTGCAATCACTGCTGCCTCTGAAAATGGTCATCTTCAAATAGTGGAGTATCTTCACGAAAACCGGTCGGAATCTTGTGGTTTTGATGCTGTCACCCGTGCGAAGAAGAACGGACATTTAAAGGTGGTTGAGTTTCTCCTGAAGCATGAAGATTGTCGAATTGCGTACGAGGAGGCGCAATCGAAGGCACTTGCTGAAGGAAGAGCTGCATCTTTCGAAAAGCTGTGGAATTTCTGGTGGCTGGTACTTTTGACACTTCGCTTGCTGCTACAGGCTTTGGTCGGTCTTTTTCTTCCGACTGGGGACAATCAAAGCCGTGGTAACGCCCCCAGAGGTGACAGTAGTGAGACTGAGAGCCATGTTACTGACGAACTGAAAGCTCGAATTCGTGCGGAGGAGGAGGCCAGCATTCGCAGTAAGGAAGCTACGAGGATTCGAGCTGAAGTTAAAGCAAGTATTTGCACCGAGACAAAGACGAAGGCTCGCGTTGAAGAAGATGGACAATCTCGCAGCAAGCAACAAGAGGAGGAAATGCGCGCGAGAATCCGCTCAGAGATCCAAGAAGCTGTGGAGAAAAAGATGCGAGAAGAAATTCGAGCTGAACTGCTTGGTGAGGACCTGAAGCAAGCTAAAGTGGCTACCATGTGATCTCACACTCCAGGGGAATCATGCCGTCGGTATCGCCTTCACATTCAGAAGCTCCGTATCGCAATTCTTCCAATAAATAAGCTCACCTCCCCACTTGTGTGCATCTGTATTGCCAAGCAGGATCTTCATCTGCATGATGCAGCGGCAACTACAACACCATTTCTTGCAAGTTGGACCAGCTACACCCATTTTCTACCCGGTGTTGCCGTTTTCCCAATTACGAGTGATGGTCTCTTCATCACGCCCAGCGTATCCTCCTCACTTTTCCATTTGCCTCATGTCTTCAACTGCCACCGCCGTCGACCCGCAAAGCCGTTGCAGCCGCAACTCGCACCTCTACCAGGTACTGTAAGTCTATAGTCCTCCGTTATTCACAGGTTCTATGCAGGATGAGAGCGGTCTGCGCTGGAGCTTCATGCTCAAATTGACCGACTCGTACGGTACCTATGGGTGAGACGAGGCAGCTGCCACGTTATCAAAGATACGGTAGCCAAAGTTCGACTAAAAAAGTACGGTTTGTGAATGTTAGCAACAACAAGTTTTACATGGGGCAACTCATCGTGGACGGTGGCAACGTCGTGCTCTTCCGCAAATGGGGACGTGTTGGTGCCAAGGCGCCACAGTCGCAGACGGATCGCTTCCCCTTCACCCGACTTGGAATGGGCCAAACATCTCTTCAGGAAGACCTTCGCCTTGAAGACGTACAACCGGTGGCCACTTGCCAAACTATTCGAGCGCAAGAAAGGCAAATACTTTCTCGTTGGTGAGTGGTCCGTTTCTTTGTGGAGCTTCTTGTCGACTGCTTCTAGCGTGTTGTCAATGTTGAACAGAGCTGGATGATGGAGAATCGGAAACTCCAGATGCAAAAACTGAGAAGAAGACCGTGCCATCCAAGCTACCGCGGGAAGTCCAGAAGGTCATTAAGGTAAGCAGGTTGTTGGAACTCGGCCGTTGGAAAGCAGACACTAATGGTGGTCAACATCGTGTTTGTAGCTTATTTGCGACCCCAACGTGGTCAAGCGAGAGATGGCCAACCTGAATGTGGATTTGAAGTCGGTGAGCAGTGACAGCTCTTTCGATTTCTTTGTCTGCTAGTCTTAACAAATTCTTCGGCATCCACAGGCAAGTTGTCGAAGGCGCAGATTTCACAGGGATACAGGATTCTGCAGCGCATTCCATCTGCTCTGGAAGAGATCGAAGCGATGACGAACGTCTCTACATCCCCGACCAAAGCGACGATGGTTGGATCGAAGGGTAGTCGAAAGGCTAAGGCCAAGGCGAAAGGACCAGGTGCAGCTACTGCCGCTAGTCTGAGCAGTCTTCGTGCTGATCTTAAGGCACTATCCAGTGAGTTCTACTCGCTCATCCCGCACGACTTCGGCCGCTGCCTGCCACCGGTGATCTCAAGTATGGACGATCTAAAGCTGAAGGTGGAACTGCTGGAAGTGCTGTTGAATTTGGAGATCTCGCAGACGCTGCAGAAACAGGAAGCCAAAACCCCAACGGGACCTGCCATTACTCCTCTCGACACAAGTTACAAGATGTTGAACACGGAGATGAAACCCCTGAGCAAGCGCACCAAGGAGTACAAGATCATCGAAAAGTACGTGACGGCTCTTTTTCTCCAGAGGGTGCCTATATTTCTTCACTAACCCAGAGTTTTCGATCTCTTGTGCTGAAGGTTTATCCAAAATACAAATGGCGGCAGAAAACTCGGCATCAACACCATTTTAAAGATCACCCACCCAGATGAAGAGAGCCACAAAGACGTGCTTGACTCGTTGGACAACCACAAGGTACGTTGAGTTCACTGTATTGCATTCTTACATTCGGAAGCATTAATTTCTTTGGAGTTTATCATTCGTAGTTGCTGTGGCACGGCTCTCGACTATCCAAGTTTGTGGGTATTTTATCGCAAGGACTCCGCATTGCTCCGCCCGAGGCCCCGAAGAACGGTTATCAGTTTGGCAAAGGAGTAAGAACAGTTTTGACCAAGGTATCGCTATCTTTTGATGAAGTATCTAACATTTTGACTGTGGTGTAGTTGTATTTTGCAGATGTGCTAGCGAAATCTGTAAGCTACTGCCGCACGTCATCACAAAACCCAACTGTAAGTTTCTGCAGAGCTAGTACGATCTTGTACGTTCGCAAGGCTGACATTTGTCTCGTTATGTTGCAGGCGGTGCTTTTTGCTCGCTGATGTAGCGTTGGGTACGTCATATCATACACCAAACGGAGAGTTTCTGGACTACAAAACTGTGAAAATCCAGCGAGGTTGTGACAGTACGCACGGCCTTGGGCGGCTGAAAATGAGTCTGAAACTTTGCGAGATGGTGTGGTAGTTCCGACTGGCACACTACAGCCCGTCGATGAGAGGGCAAGTGCACGCCTACTGTACAACGAATTTGTCGTGTACCGCCGCGAGCAGGTGGTACCTCGTGACGTTATCTCGTCTAGTTATCGGTTAACCAAGTTCTTTCAACCTGAAAGGTCTTTGCAAGTTCCTGACTTTTACGAGGTTTCTTCTTGAAGTAGTCACGGCTAGAATTACTTTTCTTCATGAGTTCCGACCAACTTTTGCAGTCCATCAGTCAACTGCTAGCGCTGCCGCTTTCACATTTCCCCTTTTGAGGAATCCGAGAACCATGTCAGCTTCATCATCCAAGGAGCGCAATTTTGAGTCTGACGATCCTGTCGAGTGGCATCATGAAAAACACGATTCTGATGGTTTCTGCTCGCGGATGAAGAATTGTTACGCAAAGCAAGGCTCTCTTGACGCGTTGAAGTGGATGAGTTTGAACTGCGATTCACATTTTACAGCTGAAGCGATGGATGTGGCGGCAACAAACGGCCACCTCGACATTGTCAAGTGGCTCCACCAAATCGACGCTAGAGACTGCGAATCGATGCTTCGATCTACGACGAATATCGCCATACCGGAGAAATGTACAACCGCAGCAATGGATGGAGCTGCGATAAATGGACATCTCAATGTGGTGAAATGGCTACACAAGAACCGGTCGGAAGGATGCACAACGTTGGCGATGGACGGAGCAGCTAAGAACGGGTATTTCAGTGTTCTTTTGTGGCTTCACTGCAATCGCCAAGAAGGTTGTACGTCGGAAGCAATTGATGGAGCTGCACGCAATGGTTATCTCCGAGTGGTGCAGTGGCTAAGCAGGAATCGTGTGGAAGGATGCACTTCTGCTACGATGATTAACGCTGCGGAAAAAGGATACCTCAATATCGTCAAGTATCTGCACGCCAACTTGAACCAACCAGCCACCAATGATGCAATCGTGGCTGCAGCAGGAAATGGCCACTTTGCTGTCGTAGAATTCCTACATGAAAACCACTCGGAGCACTGCACGGCAGACGCGGTTGCTCAGGCAAAAAAGAATGGGCATGGGCCTATCGTTGCCTTCTTGCTGGCTCACGAGCAATGCCGTCGTGCGTACCAAGAAGGTCGGTTCATGGCTCTCACCGATGAAAATGAACCAATGATGAACGATGCTGCAGCTGCAGGAACTCTTGATACCAACGAAGGTAACGAAGACATCGACCCGGAAATCTACGAAGAAATAGTTGAGCCCAATACGGGTGTTGATTCTGCTCGAGTTCAACTGGAAGCTCGTCTTCGAGCCGAAGTTGAGGCAAGTATTCGCACGGAAGAAGAGGCGAGGATTCGAGCTGAAGTGGAAGTTGCGATTCGAGCTGAGCAAGAAGAAGCTCTACTGAGAGCAAAAATTCGAGCTGAAATCCAGACTGAAGTGGAGGAGAAGATGCGTGAGGAGATCCGAGCTGAATTACTTGCAGAGAAGAGAGCGCAACCTTGCACCATTTGCTTTGGCAAAATCGACGACCCCGTCACGACCTTGTGCTGCCACACATTTTGCTCCGGTTGTCTGGCAAAGTGGTGCCAAAGAGGTCACACGGTGTGCCCCATGTGTCGATCGAGCTTGAATTGAATCGGATCGACCTCAAGAATTACTGGCACTTGATGAGATAAAGTGTCGACAGATCCATTTATCTTTTTAATGAATTGAATATTTGCATGCTTGAGTTTTCTTGTTCGCGTATTTTTCTAGTAGTCTTCGTTAAAGAAAAAATATAATGGGAAACATCAAGCAATGCAACCTGCATAGTGACTCGCCAATTTCTGAAAATGGTTTGGCATATTCAAGATCGCGTCGGTTCATACGGACAAGACGACAGGATGCAGAGAAATCGCCCTCTAGAATTCGTATTCATCGTCTCGATTTCTTCCGTTCTTCAGTATGTTTCTAGTACTTCCACCGCGTCTGCTACCCCTCCACCAGTGAAGATGATAAACAGCAACCCAGTTCTCGAAATGATAGTCGATGGAACTTCCTTCCGACTCATTCTTACAACAGGTACCAACAATTGGTATCTCCAACGTAGTAACCAGAACAATATTTTGACCAAAGTCTTTGTATAATTCTTGTAGATCTGGATGGTATCGTGGTGTGTGAAGATGCAAGCAACTCACGTCGTGACTGGCTCATGACCGACTCGGAATTTGGTACATCGTCGATCTTGTTATCATTCAATTTTCACATCTACTAATTCGTCTTTGACCAGATAATGCTCGCAAACAACTGCGCTATGAGTTGCATTGGGTTTCGCCAGAAATCAAAGAGAAAGAAGTGCAAGTTCCTGCCTTAGGTTTTAGCGGACGTGTCGATGTTGGGTTCTTTACCCTCGAGAACCAAGAGATGCGAATGGCTGCAGTAGCTTATTATCTGGACAGTCTAGACGCTGACGGATTCATTGGGGCTGGATTTGCTTTTCATCCAAACGAGTCGCCATTGTGGGAGACAATTCACGAAGCAGCCTCTGATTCACACGGCTACATGTATCGTGGCCATGACCACTCGAAAAAAATGGAGGCACAATTTACTGACACTAGCGAGATCAAGTTAGCTGAGAGAAGTGATAGCGTGAACTCATTCGACAGTGATAGCTACGTCTGGAGTGAGCCATTCGTGGCGCTTGGAGAAACTGGTGATGGTACCTCCAATGCACAGGGAATTTCGTTTCCAAGTACGAATTACGGAGATCCATCAAGTGATTAATCCTGCTAACACGTTGTTTGTTGTTGTGGAACCAGTCCACGAAGCTTCATTCTCGTGTGAGATCCCATCGGAGGATACAAGCAAAACGATGGAGTCAACTCAGTTCATTCAGCTTTTTGGTGAATATTCAAGTAGTTGGGATGTTGTCGTGGACTTCAACGTTCCGTGTCTCGAGCTTCCCAAGGAGTTCTACGATGCCGTACGTTTGATACAGCAATATGCCTTGCGAAGATATTACTAAAGTATTTTCTAATGCTGATGCAGTTGGCAGGCTGGATTGGGCTGGAGCTCGATTCAAAAATCGGTTTGTCCAAAGTCGCACGAGCACTACCAGACCTAAACTTCTCTCTGTCTTTCGCTGGAGTCCAGATTGTTCTTCCATTGCAATCGCTCGTTCTTCCAGAACTATCAGAAGCGGCTTCAGAAGAAGAGGAAAACTCAACCAAAGTCTGTATTCAGCGATCCGGGTCCATGTTTCAAAGAGGTACAGCAGCTTTTGCTGCACCAACCACTACAGCTGCAGAAGTGGCGCGGCTTCAGCGACTTCACGGTGCAACTGGGATTCCAGTGTACAACATGATTGATACTCCTATCGTCTTCGGCACAATGGTTCTCGATGCGTTGGGGTCAGTCGTATTTGATGGCGCCACCAAGCGAACTGGAATACAAAAACCCTCAGTGATGAACGCAGCCAGCAAACAACAGTCTCCAGTATCATGTCTGCAACCACCTTCATGCAGAGGTCACCAAGAATACGTTGCAAACCTCAACTCTTGCCAAGGTACGCTAACCTATTGGACGATCTGCCGTTTTGATCAACGTAGCTTTCATACTTACGTCAATTCTCTTTAGATCCAGACTGCTCGCAATACTACAGTAGTAGTATCCAGAACATTACGCCGGCAGTTTTTTTACTTTCCGTAATTTACCACCAAGAACATTCCTGGAACCTTCTTTCGGGCCAGGTGCTATTTTGGCGACGCAACCTCTCAACCACCTGAGAGCGAAAGCCACGTCTTTTGGATCTTAGGGTAGTCTTAGAACCGCTCGACCGAACTATATTGATAAAAGCAATAGAACATTACGCCGACAGATTTTTACCTCAACGACGTGGCGTCTCATCATTGGTTGAAAATCTATGTCACACGCCTTCGTGTCCGCTTAAGTACGCCAAAAATTATCCCTCCCTTCTTCCTCATTCCAGAATCTGCCGGCTTGAGGAAAAATGGTGAAGCTTGTCTGTGCGATCGTTGGTGTGGCGGGAAGCGCTTTCCCTGTGGACATCGACGCGAGTCAGCTGGTGGGAGACTTGAAGGATGCGATCAAGGCGAAGAAGCCGAACGACTTGAAGGATGTCGACGCAGACAAACTGCAGCTCTCTCTGGCGAAGAAGGGCGCAGGATGGCTACCAAGTGCGGAACTTCGTGCGATACGAAAAGGAGATGATGTACCGGGTTTCGAAAGGGTATCACTGGTGGATACAGAGGATGAGGCGTACTCGACCTATTCGATTCGGGATGTGTTGGAGACGAATGGAATGCCACCGCCTCAAACGCGGCAAATTCACGTGCTGGTGGTGGTGCCGAAGCAAGGGACCTCGGTTTTAACAGTCTCCCAAGACGGTGTTTTCGATCGGTGCAGTGATCCGTTCTTCTCACAAATCCCGACGGTTGACCAAGGTGGTGATTGGCTCGTGTTCACGTCGCTGCTGCCGTTGACTGAATGTCAAAAACTATATATTCGTTCTTCGTACGAGTCGATCGCTGCTCAGGCACTGGTGAAGGTGGATCCAAACCGCCGGAAGTATGCAGTAATTACAGGCACGCCTGGGGTTGGCAAGTCGGTGTTCGTCTACTATGTCATGTGGAGATTGATCAAGGACAAGAAACGCGTTCTGTTTTTCTCCAAGAAGGGACCAATTTACTTTGATGGGTCGACGATGTACCAGTCCCAGTCATTGCCAAATAAGTTTAACCGACGCTTTTGGTCTCCTGAGTTGTGGTGCCTTGTGGACTCGGTTGATCCAACTGCCATGACGGAATTACCGGTAGAGGACTGCTCAGTTCTTCTCGCAAGCACACCGCGGCGGGATTGCATTGGTGAATTCAAGAAGCTTGTTCCTACTCCAGATGTTTTCTACATGCCACTGTGGACAACAGAAGAACTGGCGAATATTGCCCCCATGTATCCACTTGCTGCAACGACGTGGCAGAATCGATTTAAGTATCTGGGTGGTGTGCCTCGCCTGGTGTTGCAAGACATTGGAACAGACCCACAAGCTTTGCTAGTGTCCGCATGCAGCAGTTGTTCTCTCGATGATTGCATCATGCTGGTGTCCATCTACTCTGAGATCAACTCGACGACCAAGATCGCTCAAACTTTAATTCACATCCACAGCCAAAAACCGTATCGAGAGTACAAAGTTGCATATGCATCAGAATTGGCAATGCAAGTGATTGCTCGAACAAAGTGGCGATCGGATCGCGCGAAAGTGCAAAACCTTCTCGGTTCGTGCGATGGAAACCCACTAGCACAATCTCTATGCGGATATATCTTTGAGCCTCACTCCATGGATCTGTTAGAGCAGGGTGGGACTTTCGTGTGTCGAAAGCTGTTGTCTGGCGCTGACATGCGAAAGCGCGACACGATTAAACGCAAACGAGGCAACCCAGTTAATGAAGACGAAGAAGCAATCGATATCCCACCGTCATCGCAGCCTCGGCAAATAGCGGAGCGGGTGGAAGTCGGTCAACATGCAAATCAGCTATACGTGCCTCGGACATCGAACTATACTGCTATTGATGCGTGGATGCCGCAGTTCGGTGGATTCCAGATGACTGTGGGAAAAACGCATGACATCAAGAGCGGGGCGGCAGATGATTTGGCGAAACTGGGTCCGAATGGCAATCGACTCTTCTTTTGCTTCCACCACTCTACTACAAAACTTTCACCAAGAAGACACCTCAAACCATCGAGCAGTATGCAATCCTTGTTCCGTATCCCGAGCAGGTGTAATGAATAAGTGCTTCAACGCTTCAATGACATCAGCTTCTCTTTCATGGCCTACCAAGATATTACCAAGATATTACTTCGTGATCTATTCGTCATCGGAATAACGCACAATTAATTTTCATCCTAATAAATATAAAGTTAGTAATATACAAAGATGGCGTACTCACCTGAACAATACCTCGCTAACAAAGAGCGCATTAAGGCTGCGCAGAAGCGCTACTATCAGCGCACACGTGAAACTCGACTGTCGTATCAAAAGAGCTACGACGATAAGAATAGAGAGCAGATCCGTGCTCGCAAGCGTAAGCCCAAAACCGAACTTAGCGAATTTGAAACCGAACTTGATAATGAAACCGAACTTAATTAATTAAATTTTTTTCTCAAATAAAAAGTCAATCCCAATATAGTTAATGACAATGGTTTAAAACCTCCAAAAAGGTATAAGCCAAATATTCGAATTAATTAATTTCAGAATATTTTGTAAATGGCTAAGATATAAAGTCGATCCTAATACAAGGTCAAATAATTATAAAGTCATATCTACGGAGAATAATATAGCCAAGCATATATAGGCAACATGTTTGCATACGAACTCGAAGGATTAAAGAGATTAAATATCCAACCTATCAAATGGGGTAGTAGCTACCGTGTTAAGGTGCGGGGTAGAACGGGCAAGATGGTTTATGTTAGCAACGTTTCGCGTCTAATCAACAAGAGATTAGTAGCTAAGCAGTACAATGTTTCGACTGAAACCCTTGAGAAACACTTGTCGCCTGACTACAAGGCTGATCCTAAGTACCGTTTTTACAATGGTAATCACATGGAATCACACCTATATGAGGGTGTTGAGCCTTCTGATTTCTACAACAAGCTCGAGAACATCCTTTCGACTCAAACGAGTGCGTTTAAGATAAATATTGCTCTCGGGTACGAACTTGTAAGCAAGACCGATCCTGACGACACTCGCTACTTCTACCCAAATCTCGCTAATACTCATGTATTCAATAGTCCTATTGCTATCAATAGCAAGGCTGATATTCAAAAGAAGGTGATTTCGGAAATCCGTTCTATGGAGTTGGCTGACAAACTGAACTATCCCAGCTCTGGGTATAAGCTAAAGGCGATCACTGCATTCAAGATTTTCATCTACCATCGCGACCATGCTCTCGGGGATAGCGAAGCTGTCATCCCTAAGATTATTCGCGAAAACAAGCATGTGATCAACTTCCCCAAGACCAACAACAAGTGCGTCTTCCACTGTATCGCCTGGCATACATTCCAGAGCCCTAAGAAGGATCCTCGAAGAATTCAGGCTCAGGTGAAGGAGGCATTCAAGCGCTACTGTGCTTTCAAGGGGGTTAAATATTCGTTGAGCCTGTTTAGGAGTTTCAAGCCCATTGACCTACTACAACTCGATGAGGTTGAAGACTGCTTTCAACTTGGTATTAACGTATATAAGATGGATGTAGTTTCTGGAAATGTAGAATGCATTCGTAGATCTGACAAGGGGTATGAAACTATGGATATTTTATCGTTCGAGAATCATGCTCTTTACATCAAGAACATCGATATGCTTCAGGCTAAGTATCAATGTCCTAAGTGTGAAATGGTTTTCGTCAGCGCTGAAAGGGTTAAAAACCATAAAAAGAATCAGTGCGAGCTCGTAAATATCGAAAGCTTCCCAGCTGAGCCAACTATCTACAAACCAGCTCAGAACGCAATACGATCACTACTTACGAAGTATTCAATCAAGAATGCTGACCAGTACATTGATCACTTCATCGTTTATGACTTTGAGGCCATCCTTAAGCCTACTGCGACTCAACACGGGGAGAATACTGTCTTCACGAACGAACACATTCCGGTGTCTGTATCAGTAGCTGATAGCCTAACCGAGGAGGTGCGTTGCTTTGTAAATGACGATCCAAAGGTGCTACTTACGGATATGTTCAAATACATCGGTGATGTATCCGTGAAGATCCAGCAGTACAATGTCAATAAATACAAGTCGCTTCTACAGAAAATCATCAATGCTCACGGTCTGACAGGTATGGAAATTTCAGGAGTCAATCTTGGCAAGACCTATAAGATGTCTGATGTGGAGAGTTGGATTGGAGAAGGAAAGTATGCCAGCTTCTTTGACTTTCACAGCAGTCTTGGCTTTGGTAAGCAAAGGACTGATTACGGGAAACTGAAACAGCAGCTTGATCAGGTACCAGTATTCGGTTTCAATTCTGGTCGATACGATATTAACTTGATTAAGAAGGATTTGTTTGCTGTTATCGGTACCGACAATATCAAATCTGTCATCAAGAATCCCAGCTACATGTGCATTGCTACATCGAACATAAAAATGCTCGATATTAGCAACTATGTACCAGCTGGTACCAGCTACGATAAGTATCTTACAACATATCTTGGTGGCTGCAAATGTGATGACAAAATTAGATGTGTCTGTGGTCTTGGTAAGGGTCTTTTCCCATACGAGTACATCACCGCGTTCAATGTGCTAAACCACACTACTATCCCGCCTAAATCAGCTTTTGACAGCAAGCTCCGTGGAACAAGTATCACCGATGATGACTACGAACGAGTGAAGTTCGTGTGGGAGTACTACGAGATGAAATCAATCAAGGACCTACTGATCTGGTACAACAATCTCGACGTAGTCCCATTCATCAAGGCTATCAAGGCTCAACGAGAGCTCTTTAAGCGTTTCGATCTGGATATGTTTGCGGATGGAGTGTCGCTACCTGGTCTTTCGGAGAAGGTGATGTATCAGACCTGCTTCAACAATCTCCAATATCCGGATAAGAAGCCAGCTAACGCATTCCAATTCCCATCTAAGCGAACGAGTGGATACAAGAGTCAGGATGCTAAGGCAAAGCGAAAATTTGGTATGACACTCGAGCACTTGAATACATTGCTGCAAAAGCAAAAGTATCTGTGTGGTCTATGCTACTGCCAGCTAACTGCTGATACCGCTTCAGCTGATCGTATCAACAATAAGCTTGGCCACATCGACGGCAACATCTTGATCAGCTGTGTGAAGTGCAACTCCGCGCGTAAAGATATGTCCCTCGGGGGATTTCGATACAAGAATTTGCTTGAGTTCAACTCGGACAAACTGGTATATTCTATTGATCGAGAGGAAAAGGATATCTACGCTAAGATGAAGGCCAACATCGCCGGAGGTCCATCCATTATCTTTAATCGCTACGCTAAGCGTAATGAAACCAAGATTCGCGGTGGTAAGGTCTGTAAGAAAATTATCGGGTACGATGCTAACGCTCTGTACCTGTGGGCACTTGGTAATGAGATGCCATGTGGTCGATTGACTACCGTTGAAGCGTATGAAGGTATCATCGACGACATCAACGCCGATAAAATATTTGGCTTTCTTGAATGCGATATTCATACTCCAGACCATCTAAAAGACTACTTTCGTGAAATGACCCCAATTTTCAAGAATGTACTAATCGATTGTACCGACGAGAGTGTCATTGGTAAGCACATGTTCGATCACAATGAGGCGCGCAAGCAAAGCCGAGCAAAGCCAGCTCGCAAGTTGATTGGTAGCTACTTTGGTGAAAAGATCCTCATCTACACTCCTTTGCTCAAGTGGTACCTTTCTCATGGTATGGAGATCACCAAGACTTACTGCTTTATCAAGGCCAGCTCTCACAAGGCTTTTGCTCCATTTATGGAGGCTGTATCAAACGCCCGGCGAGAGGGTGATGTTGATAAGTCGAAGGCGATGATTGCTGAGATGATGAAACTTGTAGGCAACAGTGCTTTCGGTCGATCTGGAATGGACATGAGCAAGCACAAAGAGGTCAAGTATGAGTCGAATGACAAAGCTATAAAGAACAAGATCGAACACTTTACGTTCCATGGGTTGGAAGAGCTTAATGATGCGTGTGAAATCACCATGAAGAAACGCCGTCTTAATAACAAGAACCCAATCCATTTATCGATTGCTATTTATCAGCTTGCTAAGCTACGTATGCTTCAGTTCTACTACGACTGCATAGATTTCTACTTCAACCGCTCTGACTTCCAGTATCAGGAGATGGATACTGATTCAGCTTATATCGCTTTCAGCTGTGAGAATCCGTTTCAAGACTGTATCAAGCCTGAGCTACGTACCCACTTCAAGGAGCATAAATACGATTGGTTCCCACGCGACTACAACACTGAGGTAGCTAAGTTTGATCGCCGTACTCCTGGTTTGTTCAAAGATGAATGGTCAGGTGATGCTATGGTCTCACTATCGAGTAAGAACTATATTTGCTATCTACCTGACGAGTCTTACAAGGTAAAAGTTTCAGCGAAGGGTATTCAGCAGGGAGGTGGTCGAAACAATGGTGTTCTTAATCCCGATGGGTTTGAGACTGTTGTACGGGATCGCATCACGCTACAAGGTACAAACAAGGGGTTCAGACTATCGAAAGAAACCAAGTCTATCATCACCTATACTCAAAACAAAACAGCGCTCAACTACTACTATGACAAACGTCGAGTACTTGATGATGGTATCACGACTGAACCACTTGATATTTAAGCAGCTAACCACTGGGGGGATTTTTTTAATGTAAATATAGATCATGGACGCGCTATTAAAGAAACTCTACTATGATCCAAAAACCGGTTTTATCGGAGCTCAAGCTCTGTATCAGAAGGCAAAGGAGTTAAATCCTAAGATAACTTTCAAAATTGTAAAGGATTGGTATGCGAGTCAGACTGATATTCAACGATATCAAGAGCAAAAGAAGAGATTCAATGGCTTCAAAATAGCTTCGCATAACCCCAACTCTTGGCAAATTGATCTTGCGTTTTGGGAGAAGCGACCAATTTTGACTGCTATCAATATCAACTCGAGGTTGGGCTTTGCGAAGGTCTTATCAAACAAGACAGCAGCAACTGTGTTAGCAGCGCTTAAAGCGTTTGTTCGACTCCATAAAGTGGATATCATTACAAGCGATAATGGTAGCGAGTTCATGAACTCGCAGGCTCAAGAGTTCTTCAAAACCAAGAAAATTGAGCACTACAACAACGAGCCCGGTGATCATGGTACTATGGGGAAAATTGAGCGATTTAACAGAACGCTGAAGCAGAGACTAACTAAAATGTCCCCCAAGAGGATTTCGCAAAAGCTTATCACTGACGTTATTGAAAACTACAATAGCACGTTTCATCGTTCGATTGGTATGACCCCGAGTGATGCCAAAGGTAAAGTAATGGATGCGGATCTGAGTCATAATCAGGCAGAAGCCGATAGAATTGAGAAGGAGTTTGAGGTCGGATCAAGCGTATTATACCGTCTCAAGAAGCAGGCATTTGGTAAAGAATCGGCTCGGTGGAGCAATGCAGTCTATACGATAGTTGGAATTGATGGCTACCGAGTCCAAATCCGTTCAAAGAATGGTCATACCCTCTACAAGGCCCCAAACGATCTTAAACTGGTTAAAACAGAGACTACAGATGCTACTATTAATCGAGGCGATATTCTTGAGGCGGAAAAGATCTTGGATCATAAGAAGACACGGTCTGGGAAGTACCAATATCTGCTAAAATGGCTTGGTAATGAGCCTGACTCCTGGGAGCCACAAGATAACCTACGGTTGATTAACAAGAACAAGAGATCAACTCTTGAAAACGAGTACTGGAAGTCAAAGAGCTGAAGCTCAGACTTGACCCGGCGCTAAAAAAATGAGACGTGATTAGCTTTAAAATTTAATTGAAAGAGACATCCTCTGTAAGCTTTTTGACTCAAGTATATTATCCAATCTATTTTTAATAGATTTTTGAAATTATCTGACTTGATATATAGATACCAATGTGCCCAAGTTGTTTAGATAAAGAACGTGAGCTTGTGAAGCTTAGACGCAAGCTGTGGATCATCCAAGAAGTAAGTCGAATCAAGAATGAGTTGCTGAATCTTGATGCAGCCGCTAATTTTCGTAAGACAGTAGTCAATCGAAAGTATCGACATGAGTTGGAAGCAATATTTGGCGTTCCTTTCCATTGTATCAAAGATCGTTATTTAAATCTATTAAACGAACGAAACAGTATCTGTCATTCGTATCTACCTTTCCGTCATGATTCGGTTATGCCAAGCTATTGGTAATTTGAGTGCTCATTTTTTTATGGCTCACAACATATAGATACTATGTTTCCAAATTTCACATCCCTCGCTCAGAGAGAGCAGAAACGTCAGGAGCTTCTTGAAAGAGCTCAGCGTCGCGTTCGTCAAGCTAAAACGAAGCGTGAGATGTATCAAGGCGCATCGTGGGCTACTGATATCGCGAATGGGATTACTACAGCCCCCAGTAAAACAACTGCAACAACTCAGACAGACTCAACATCCGAGTCATCTGAGTCCTTAAAAAAACGCTGATTGATGAATACTCCCAGACAAACCCTGACGTATCAACTCCAACTATGGTAGATGCCGAAGCTACTGCTAAGCCTGATACTAATCATGCTGGAACACAAGCAAGGCCTTCATTAGTTGATGTCAAGGTTGGTGAGGATGAAAAACCAGCGGATGAGAACTTATTTAGTGATGAAAACAGCGATGAAATCGAAGAACAGAAGCGATCAAAACAAGCGGTTGCTGATATATATGAGGTTTATCCTATTCTTGCAGAATTGGGTATCCATCCTCTTGCGTCTAACGGACGTCAGCTAACGAAGTATTATATTGGAAATGGCGCTAAGACATACAGTATTAGATTGAAGAAGCTTGTTTTAGTTCCAAGCATCGATTGGTCAGAGACATATGACCATATTCGTGTGGTTCTAACTAATGACGTTCGATTTCTCAATTACATCAATGAAAAGAGGGAACGCTACGAAATGGGGAAGGATGATAAAAATACTCCCGAACAGATGTGGCAATATATTGGATCAAAAGGAAAAGAGTCAATGCTTCAGAAGGAGATATTGCTGATCGCACCAAACAGAGACTTGAGGACAGTTTTCTCTTCGATAACTCAACTTCAACAGCGAGTGATCAGTCTGATAGCAAACTCAAATTGTTTTGGACCATTAGTCAAAATAAGGGATTGCTTGAATCCAATGGACTAAGAAAGAAGATTGTTCCCATCCTTAAAGGGACAGCCAAATCATCACCTGTTGATGAAAATGGCTATGTATGGGTCGATGGTAATTCAATCAGCGTCTTTGGTAAGAGTAGCAATCGAGCAAAACAAGCGATCACGAAGGAGGTCAATTGGCAACTTACGCTACGTTCATTTATCAATATGATCAGAGACAGAGGACTTCAGTTAGAGGTAATCGGGAAGAATGACGAGGAAATTGACGTAAAGGATTTCACACCAGGCGACGGAGAAACTAAATATGGCACAATGAGTGGTATCGATGAAGATATGAACCCAAAGCTGAGCAACGCGGACAATGATGCTAAAAATATTTTAACTGATTATTACACAGAACTTCATTCGAAGGGTATTAAAATCCCTTTCAGACTAATACCCATTATTTATACAGAAAAAGGGGGTTAAACCTCATCCAACATACTATTTTGGTCAGCCAACTGATTCCAAACCTTTAAACATATTGACTGAAGATAACAATAAAAAGCTCAAAAAGTTCAAACAGTATAAACAAGTATCCGGTGTAGCTTGGAAGGGTTTGATGAGAACTATCAGTTGGATGAATACATTCA
>JAPDHH010000209.1:0-168304 GCA_032158285.1 Phytophthora sansomeana
TCTCCGTTCCGGCGTGGCCACGCACCACGTACATCGCCATATCGTCCGCCAAGCCATGATCCACCATAATATGGCCCTCTTCCCTTGTCTGAGCAGTCACCAACGCGTGAGGAAGTGGCTACTTCAGCGTCAAGGCAACTAAGTCTCTCACATATCACAAGCTTGATTGACTAGTCAAAGAAACACCTCGCGTACGTCTTCAACAAGTCGGAACAGACCATTCGCAACTGGGTCGAAGTCTATGAGACTACGGGAACTTTTCAGCGCGTCAACACTGCCTCAAAAAGTCAATATACGGGTGCTCAACGGTGCTGGCCGTACAAGTCATGATACACCGTGTTGGTGTGGGCGTGCTGCCGCGTAGCAGCTTCCTCCATGGTCTTTTGCGCGCTGCCACTTCAACTTCAACATGTACCTAGCACTTTATTGGACAATAATACAGTTGTCACTTAATTTTGGCCACTCACAACGCAACGTCGATTCGTTGTCCGATTCGAACCTTTCTCCCCGTATCGCCCCACTTCGGCAAATTTGGACGGAATTGACAATAGTGGGTTGCACAATATGTGCAGCGGGGCTGCCGAAGCTCTTTTCTCAGAGGGAGCTTTGGTAAGGTCTACGACATTCGTTCTTGTACCAAGAACAGGTGTGTGTGGCTTCTTACTCCGCCTTGCCCTTGTACTCCGTCTTACCCTTAAATTTGCGAGCATGCTTGGCTAGCTGCAGACGCATTTTCGCGCACCTCGCGACCTAGTTAAAACCACGCATGAGTTACATTCATACGACATGGGGTAGCGTTAGTTGGTAGTAACTTAAGATTAAGAGCCTCTAGAAATTTCGGCGTCCCGCGCAGCGCCTCCCAGTTGAATGGCCCATCCGGTTTCGCTTGCAGCTCCAACACTCGGGTTCTTCGGATACGAAGGCTCACCTCCTATCCATACACAACTCTTAGCATCAGAAACGCTCAGCATATGACTCTCTTACCTGTCACCTTCATCGACACGCTGCTCGCTTTCACGTTTTGACATTTCTCTGAATCTTGGTCAATTTCAACTGTCGGCCGAAGGATGTTGACTTCTTATCACCAAAACGCAAAATAAAGTTTAGCAAAAACAAATCAATATTTTCAAATTCCATTTGTAATACTTGCTATAGCAGTTGAGACCATCACCTCCTCGTTCACCATGCAGCAGCAGTTGATTGATCCGCGTGTTCACTTCTCCGCCTCGTTCTCCACCTTCTCATACCCAGCTCTTTGTGCTTCTTCTTCACGTGCACGCCCAAACCCTTGAAATTGCGGCGCGAATGCATGCTGGCAGGTGACGCTAACGTCGCGCTGTCCTTCTTGTCCTGGTTTGCTAGTCTTTGGATGTGTTTGCCTTCCACTTATCGCACTAATAACTTATACCAGCTCGCCGGTCAGTACACTTTTCGTACTTACTCGCAGACTTCTTACGAGCAGCGAGACCTCTGACATATTATTTATGGACTGCCCTCCATTTGATTTGCTCCCCCCCATCCCGTGGTAAATCACGGTGAGACTAATGCTTACACTGCGACGAACCGGACAGAGCACATTACACACTAATGAGCGTCGCAAATCGTCTTCTATAAAGCTGACACTATAGGTAATCATTGGTTTGCTGATACAAAGCGCGACTTCTTCAAGATTTTATTAAAAAGTTGACCTCATTTTATTGACTGTTGAAACCTTCGCGGTGGGTATTCTGCTCGACCACCTGTCTAAGAGCTGGAACAGTCGCTGTTGAGCGTTCTTATAAGGGGGTACATTTCGAACCGAAATCGCCCGCGGGGGTGCCATGCTAGTTCATTGACCCTAACCCATTCTGAAACTTTATACAAAGGGTTTCTCTAAAATGAGGTACAAAGTAGTGGAAAAAGATTAATAGCCATTTGATTAAAGCGGGGGCATCGCCACAATAAGCTGCATGTTGGCACCAAGTCAGTGTGGCAGGCCTAATGTGGTCCACCATGAAGCCAAAACCGTCAATTGACATCTCACAATTTGTGAAGGCCATTTTATTAGGGACCCGGGTTGTGGACCCAGGGGGATTGTTGGTTTAACGATGTAAGAAGGCAATTATGATAACCTTTTATGCGGGTCAACATACGGGTCAGGTCAGACTTAGCTCTATCCAAGCACAGTACACGCCAAGATTTTACTCCTAGCTCTTACTCTTGCTCAGACATTGGTACTCATGAGGATTGAACTTCCCATGGTTAGTCAGTCCTTTTAGTAGGACACTCGCGCGTTGGCTCTCGTCTACGGAGTTAGCGACGGCGCGGCGGGGGGCCCGCCCCTCTTCTCGCTTCGCTCGGGGGGGGGGAAGCGCATCGCGGCCTGCCCCACTTCTTGCGCCTTACGCTAAGTCCTCGACTCGGCCAGGCACGGTGTCTGATTTAGATTGTAGCTCCTTGTTGGACTAACTACTCTGGGCTACGCGCCGACCATTGCAGACCTCCGCTTGCAAATGGTCTCTCTAAGCCCTCATGTGGCCTTGATTCTAGGTACCATCGTTTTGGTAAAAGTTCAAAGTGCTCGGTAAGACCTAAATGTGACCTGACTCGTATATCAAAATAACATTGGCTATAGCTTAAAGAAAGTATACATGTAAGTTGATTAACTGGTGTATTTGTTGTTGTAACAGCAGTCCAACCTCAGGGCAAACATCATCGTTGTTGCCCTTGGGTCGGACCGAATTTCTTTAAGTATTTAAAAAGTATTAATACGCCGCCTAGCGGTGGTGACTATGGCACCAAATTACCGGATCTGGTACTGAATACACTACAACCGTAATGACAGTTCCTGCTTCAAAGTCTGTGTTGTACGATCAGATACTGGTAGCTACTCAAACCACAGTAAGATTATGTAGCACGAATGTTACTCTATGACATCCACTGGCTGGAGGTTCCTGGAACAACTGTGATTGTTACGCGAATGTTACTCCATGACATCCAAAAACCATCGCTAATCGACAGTTCTTCGAACTGCGAATGCTCAAATAAGTCCACGTTTTTTTTTCTAAATACCCGCCGGCACACCAAGAAGCGAAATTTTGGCTGAAGTGCTGGTCTCGACGCGTTTTGTTGTAGTATATTTGAAGCACTTACAATGCGATTTTACGTGCCCAATACGTTGGTGATAGTGAACTTGACGACCGATGAATTAACCATTTCGTGAACGCGCCATATTATAAAAAAAGATACGTATATTCCTCACGGAAGCCCCAACCCTTGTGTAAGATTGTTAATGCCAAAGCCAATCGCTGTGTAGCGGGACCCAACATTTTGAATTTTCAGCCAGTCATCGCTAATTAGGGTTAGGTGTAATTTATTCCAGCTTATCTCTGGAATTGTCCGGCATTCACCAATTTTCGAGATAAGCAACAATACTAAAATCAAGTCGAAGTTTCATTATCGTATAATAGACTTTTGTTCCAGAATGCACTTCACGTTGAAGAGATTGCTGCAGTTGCATACAGCCGCGGTTGTATACTAAATTTAGACTAAAAGTTGGCGATGGAGCGGTCTTGCAACGGACCATTTTGCATTTTCGCGCGGGCTTCACACTGCGTGAAGATATGCGGAGAGCTGCACGGGGTCTGGACACCCCCGCTAGCGCAATTGGGCAAGAGGTCGCGGCGGAGAAGATGTTTGAGGAGTTCCTCACTTCAATAGGATTATCAAAAACTGATTTAGATGATATACATAAAGCTCGTAGTGAACTAGCTAGTCTCCCAACCCAGAACATGTACTCACTGCTAACAGCTTTTCGATTTACATACAGACAAAGAAAGGCAGCAAGGCTAGAGCGGTAGATGGTCTGCTGGCAAAATCGACAGCGCTAGGATATTTTTCGCAAGTTGTGAACAAGTCGTGAACATGCTTCTCTAGCGCTAAAACCAATTCACTTGGTGACTCTAAGAGCATCGCCTAAATTTCGAGACAAAATAGCCAGTTGTATTGAAGAGAGAATTTGCGCGCGAATGAGCAAGCCAATGACGCTCCCGGGTGTACGTGGAGGATCTAAGTTGGATATCTAGTTACGAAATACGACGTCGCCACTGGCTTGAAGCCTGTACATGATGCGGCTCTATCGACTATGATGTGGCATACGTTTGGGAGTGCTGTAGATACATGCTTTGCACGTAAAAAACAGCCCTCGAATGCAGCTTCCGGTGAGCTGTTCCTACACATAGCCCCTATCAAAACTTTTGTGGTTCAAGGCGTCTCAATATACAAGGCTCCAAATATATGGCAACAGTGTATGCTTCACGCTTTCAGGTTGTTGTTTATCTGCTACGACGAACCCTCGGAATACTTGTTCCCATTGGCACCTAATTTCGCAGATTCCGACCTTCCTGGTAACCAACCGTAATCACAAGACGAAGCTGTTCTGTACTGGGGTAAACTGTTAAAAGAAGGAAGCAGTAAGTGTGGCGAGGTCGGTGAACCTTTTGCCGCCCATGTGTATAGCGCTAGCCCAACCCAACTCCTGGAAGTAAGGTTGTAACCCTGAACGTGGATTCACGTCCGGGGTGGCGAGTGTTCCTTGCGAAATCCCTCTGGGTGTCGTTTACTTTGGCGCCTTCGTCTGCACCGAACGAGTTGTCTTTCAGTTGTAGGTCGTGAGTGTAAAGCTGGACGTAACCTTCTTGTACGTAGCTTCCACGTCTCAGATAACCAATATACACAACAGAGTTATACACAATATGCAGCCGTCCTTATTCTTTGAGACCCTTGAACGGTGGGTCTAGACACCAGTCAACTAAGCCACTTCCAGGATACTGGTCGATCCTGGCTGGCTGGCTTCACGCGCACCACCCTCAAAGTAGAGGGAAATATACAGAACAATACAGTCCTATCACTCGGTAATCGATCACTTCAGATTCTTAGACGTAGACTACCTTAAACGTCCAGAAATGTAATTAGTTAATATGAAATGCGGGAGTCAACCGTAAACGGATGTTCACCACAACTAGGAAATGGAATAGAACGGTTCACTCCAGAGCGGGGTACGCCTGGTCCCCGCCTAACTTGGCTTGACTTACTTGTGAGAGTTCCAACCTCGGTCGTCGCTATGCCAAGGTGCCCTTTGTCGTCGACGCTCCTGACGGCCCTCCGGGATAAACGTCCGGCAGGTTTCTTCCGGCACTTGCGGACTTGGGGGAAACGAACTCTGTTTAATTGGTATGGTTGTCGGCTATCTGTGCTATCTTCTTGCATGTGCTTCTGATTTATCTTGCGTTCAGTATGAAAGTGACGACGTCAACCTGTTCGGTCGCTCATTGAACACTTCGGCTTGTGGTCAGTAGGTGGTAGACTGGTCGGCAGATAGTGGGTACATCGTGGTACTTCGCTCTGCAAATCTCCACACTGGATACGTGGTTGGTCGGCTTGATTGGTCGGTAATCACTTGATTTGAGTATACTGGGCAGTCCACTTTCAGGATACCACTTCCAGGATCTCACGTTCAGGTTCTCTTTCAGGTTCTTGCTTCTGGGTTCTTGCTCTTGGGTGTGTCGCTGGTCTTGCTCGTCACGGTTGCATCGTGTCAAGTCGGGTGGCACTCCGGGATACGTTCACCAGAGGCACTTGTACGCCTTGTAGGCCATACCCAACGTCAGGAGCACGACGGATGGACATAGTGTGCTACACTTCCAAGGTTGTCGAGCCAATCCACGACTAGACGTGGGCATATCCACAATCCACACCGCTTCGCAAACCCCATGTCACCTGAAACTCCCGAACTGGCTCCTCGACCGTCCAGCCACTCATCTTCCAGATGTGGCAGGGGCTGGGGATAAAATCCACAGGCACTTCGTGTCATAATGCTGTCGCTGGTAGCGACACACAGCTGTCGTCCACCCTTGAAAACCTTTTGGTCCAGCTTGTTAGCATCAGCGAGCGACTTGGTCGCCTTGAAGATTCGCAATCGCGGATGCAGGGGCAAACCGTGGGGAATACTCACACGTTCCAACGCTCACCCAGATACCTGCTGCTGTTGAGGTTACCATTCCAGCTTCAGTGTCAGTGTCCACTCTTGCTGGATGCCTGCTCAATTGGTACACTAATCACATCTGGCAAACGGTTAAAGGTAAGAAGGAGCAAAACCAGCGTGCAGAAGCAAAGGCGGCAGTGAACATTATGATGGTACTGTACCAGAAGCCGTTTCAAGTCCCAGCGAAGCCTCCAGGAGCTGAAGCCGCTACTTTGCAGGTCTGGGAGCTGGCGCTCAGGATGGACACAAACGCGAACCAGAGGCTCGACCAGAAAAACCAACATGCAAAGCTTCGTCAC
Source organism: Phytophthora sansomeana (assembly GCA_032158285.1). Taxonomy (NCBI): domain Eukaryota; phylum Oomycota; class Peronosporomycetes; order Peronosporales; family Peronosporaceae; genus Phytophthora; species Phytophthora sansomeana. Next base: position 6,322 of record JAPDHH010000209.1, read on the forward strand.
TTCGAAAGGGCTGGCGTCTGCTGCGTACGTCGCATCCTGACGGGTATCGCTCGCTTGGTGCTCCGAATCATCCAGTGCTTCTGCAGTAGACGCTTGCACACCTGCGTCGAACCTGTGGATAGCAGTCGACCTGGCTTGACATGAAACTGGGCAGCATAGTACAACAAACACCAGCGTACAGCAGCACAGTATATACATCAGCATCAGCACCAGCAAACGACAGCACACCACATACCACAGTGCAGCAAATAGCACAGCAATCAGTACATCCAACATAATAAAGCATATAAGAGACCACACACAACACACACACCGCACATAAGCACACACAGAACGCAACATGTTACAGCACACAGCACAGTAGCCACAAGCAGCAAGCGCACACCACATCATTTAGATTCACCGCATCGCACACGCATGCCACCGCACAGCAGATAGCATACACACAGCACCGACACCATACACGCAGCACAGCACCGACACCATACACACAGCACCGCATACAACTATTTGCCCCCGGCTGGTGTTAAAGCAGCGGCCTGGAGACGTAGACTCCCGCTCTGCCGCTGAGCAACGGGGGCGTTGGGGTCGGGGAGGGAACGCACTGTGGTCTGTGTCTGGAGTCTGGGACTGGAGGCTTGAGGGTCACAACTGAAAATCGCTGAATGAATAGCGAAGAAGACTGTCGCAAGGTAGCCACCGATTTGCAAGCATTTAATTGAAATACACACGTGTCAATTCATTTAATTGCATTTTGAACCTATGTACTGTCATCCGGAATGAATAATCAAACACTGATTGGACAGATTTGATCCAGAATGGCTCGGTCATTCCGTATGGCGACCATCCGGACTCCTGTCCGGAATCTGCCATTTACTGTTATTCTTGTATTGTATAAAAATGCAGCCTGATAAGATACGAACGGGGGCATTTTGCCCTCTTTCATAAATTACGTACTCGTGCAAATTCTCAGCAAATCATTTTAGTTCAAGTAGAAAGAACAATAGTCGTCTTGTCCACGAACAACATACAACCAAAAGGAAGCATTTTGTCCTCTTTGAGAGGTAAGTTTTTCCAGGCGAAGACTCCCCGTTCCCATCGGACCCGGAAAAGTAAGCGCTTCATTCCCAAAACCATGTTCTTGGCGGCCGTCGCAAGGTCAACATAAAACCTGTATATTTATTATATCCATTATACGTTTAGTGACACTGGAATAATGCATTTTAGATACGACACTCACCGTAAATGCAGATGGGACGGAAAGGTCGACATGTGGCCACTAACTGAGGGGTATGTGGCGCAACGCATTCAACGCCAAAGACGACGACATACTGGGCTTTTTTTGCAGTGCTGCATGTTGTGCACTCTATGTGAAGATGGCGACAACCAACACAAGCTTCCTCATCTGAGGAAGGACTATTTGCGGAGAAGAGGGATGTTACCTAGAGTACTCGCGGCCAAATTACACTTTTATGATCAGGTGAAGACTATGCTTGAAGCAGTCAATTGACCAAGTCTAGTTTCTTAAGTTACGAGTAGTTACATACCATCCCAACATGATAGAAACGGATTTACCGGGATTACCAACTAGCATCGACCTATACAACATCACTAATAATTATATCCATCATTTCTACCCAGAGGTAGTACTTTAGAACAAAAACTACACCAGAATATTTTTCGGTAACATACCTCGTAAAAATACTCCTTGGGAATTATCTAACCTTGTTTCGCCGTGTTTATGAAAAACAGGCGTATCCTTCGTTCGTTTTATACTATATTTTAAATTGTAATCAATCTATTAACTATACTTGCTTCTTGACCTTGGTATCTTCGAGCTTAAAATATAAAATCCAAAAGCTATAGTGAATCGTGCGCGAAAATAACGTTTTTTTTAATTTATGTTCTTAACAAATGGATCATGTGTGTGCTGTGCTAACTAATTGACTCCAGCACCGAATGTACAACTGCGGTACCAAATATATGTGTACTGTACGAAGCAGGTACCGTCAGTACTGCTCCGTAGCGTGGCCTCTATTCCAAACAGCTATCAGGTTCAACTCGAATATCCCAGTGAAAGAGCACCAAGAGAACAGAGAAAGAACGTATTGATCTTTCAAGGCGAAGGAAGGCGCATCCGATGCAAGGAGCTGCATGAAAAAACCACGAACACTTATAGGTTGAAAGGAGTGCTACTGAAGCGACCTGGATAGTATTGCCGGTTGGCATGGGGGAAATAGGAGCAAAATTGAAACTTTAGGATGAGCTTCACTGCTTGGACCGTACGTAAACTAGACAATGATAGCCTGCATCATATATCGAAAAATGCAACATAGATGTGCCGTGCGGATATATGTGCAATGATTGAGTTCGCTAAAGACGTTTATAAGTTTGATGAAAAGGTGTCGCGCGTCAACGGGAAGAGTGAAGTGGGGTTCTGTATCAATATGTTTGCGTGCCAATTTCTGGTGATCGAAGAAAGGGAACAGAGACGATGCAGTGTTTTTGTTGTGTATTGTACTGGGGGTATTGTGTAGGTCTGCGAGTCGTCCTATGCATTGGTATATTACCTCGGAAGTTTTGTATGCTGTCTGCTGGAGTATGCTGTGCGCCGTGTTTTGTGATGCCAGCAATGTACTACAAGTGTTGTGCGCTAATGCTACCGACCACAAGTGCGACGCAGATGTGCATGCGCCAACCGCAACAACGGTGGATTTAATGGCAAGGAACTGAGAAAACAAGCGACAGGTACGCGTAGGGCTGGGACACACGCAGCTTCTTTCAGATGTTGTGCAAGTTTGCTTGTCCAGGTTAAAGTGCGTTTTCAACGGTAATTAACATTCAATGGCTCGTGCCCCTGTGTGAAAAGACTGCAACTTAGATGTCGAATATATAGGCAAGAAAACATACCTATACTTAGGTAGTGCTCACTATTCCATTTTAATCGCCGAGATAGATGCTTAGGTATGGCGCTTGATAAGTGCGAACTCGTAAGGGCTTTCTGATTCTGTATCCGCAACGATAGCTCTTGCCTCCATTGCCAAAACGTTTCTTCTGCTCGTAGTCAAGATTCCGACATATATGGATGAATATACACGTCTTTCCGACAGATAGTTTGGTGAGATTGTGATTGTACTATTTAAACCAATCACAACGGTTTATTTGAACTTTTTCGCCAACGATATCATCTACGGTTAGGGCACTGGTTCCGACAGCTTCCGACAAATATTTGTCGGAACCAGTGACAAAATATGAATATGTCAATACAAATGTCAAGTCGTAAGTACATGGCTGGCAGATTTTGATACTTCCGCTTTGGATTCTATCTGGCTAGTAACGAAGGTAAGAAAGGCAAACTTGCTCGCAACACTGCCGTTTCGTATTATAGAAATGTAAAGCTGTGGCTATTTGATCTGTATCCTCATCTAAGGGTGCTTACGGAGCTTCAGCTACTGAAGCGAAGTAAAACTCTAGATAAGCACTGTCTGAAAAGAGAGAAAGGAGGTATTGTTAACAAGGCGCCAAAGGAGGACTTGCGTGCACTTACACAATATGTCTACAGCAACGCTCGCGTGAAAGCCGACTACCAGGATGCTGCACTCGCATGTCTGATGTGGCATTGCTTCGGGCGATCGTCGGACCTGGGGTGCATTAAAAAGCAGCACGTGTCAGTTTCAGCTGACGGTGTCTGCTGCGCGTCAAGACCGCCGAGGAGCAGGGACTAACGCTCGTGCCAGACAAGACGGACTTCCTGACTTGCCCAATCCGCGCGTTGGCTGTGGCGCTGGAAACGCAGGATGCACCATGCGGCTCGCTGCTCAGCCAACTCCCAGAACTTGTTCCCGTTAAAGCCACCGCCAACGCCCCCGGACTTCCGCTAGCAGAATTACTGGAAGCGGACCCGGCCTCGTTGAGCGTTGGACTCGCGGCCCCAAGCTCGTCCGTGGCTGCTGGCACACCAACCGCCCCAAGTCTGCCGCTGCCGCTGTTGCAGCACCCCCACCGGTTGCAGGTCCAAGCTTGTCAACACCGTCCCGATCAAGGAAGACTACGCGCGGGGAAGATGGTGTCCAAGCGTACGTGAACCGCCTCCTCAAGCGCGTCGCAAACCCCGCTGGAGCGTCAGACGCCCTCTCGTCACACTCCTTCCGTCGCGGCGGCGCTCAGCATGCGAACGCGAACGAGAAGCTTGCTCCGCAGTGGATCTTCGACCGGGGTGCCTGGGACATGAGCAAGGTTAACAAATGTTTCGCGTATGTGTTCAACACACGCGCGACCTTGCAAGGTCTTCCTGCGCGTGTGTTGAGCGGGTGGAGTGTCGACGACGTGCCGAAAGTGATGGACGTGGAGGCCTTGGATCACTCAACGCAGGAACAACTCGCGCGCCTACAAGATATCCTGTACAGCTCATGCTCGGGATTGAAGGACCCCCGGTTCAACGTTAGAGGTAAGGTTCTTGCAGTACTTACCGCTTACCTGGTCAAGTACTACCCTCAGTTGAAGGCGCTGTCTCCTTCTGAGCCGATCGTGCTTCGCGTGGAGGAGAGCTTGGACGCGTCTGGAATTTCTCGTGCCGATATGATCGCCTGGTCAGCGGCCCTGAACATTCACCGTCGCCAACTTCTGATCGCAACAACGAGCAACAAGATGAGGCAAGAGAATGGAGAGGATGTCATCACAGCGCTGTCATTGAGGAGCTTATCGCGATGAATCGCACGTTGAGCGCTCGCTTGACAATCGTCAAGGCTGCTATGCTATATGGTACAGGCACTCAAGCTACACAAGCGGTGGGTGAACAAAGAGAAGAAACGTCAGATCAAGATCCCAAGCCCAAGCGCAGGAAGAAGCAAGTGACCCACCTGTCTACCGCGTGATACGAGTGGTACACGAAGGTGCCACCCATTTGGAGTTCTGCCGACCGCCAGAAGAAGTCGGAGTCGCGCCACGTCGTCGCTTTCATGAAGGTATTCCTTGAGCAAGGCTTCAAGCTTGACACGAAGGCGGAGGACTACCGAGACCAAGTCCTCGACACCGGTCGCCGCGCTGAAGAAGCCGTGATTGCGTTCTTGAAGGCGCGTGGCACAAACGCGAAGGGATCTGGAAGCGTCCTGCGCGCGCTGCGCCCATTGCACAAGGATGGAATCTTGGACACGCACAATACTGCGTACAAGCGGCTGCTTGCCATTGGAAGAATTGTCGATCCTGCACCTATCGACACACAAGACGTTCTCGTAGTAGCAGGCCACGTGTAAGTCTCAAACCAAGCAAATACATATTGCGTTTGTTAGTACACATGTATACAAACAGCTCCGACACATGCAGCTGTAGCATCACCAATACCCAGCACCATGAACTCGCTCCAGCGTCGCCCAGCAGCAACAGCAGCAGCTCGTCAACGGCGACGGCGTCGTCCCTCAGCGGCAGCGTCTTCCGTCGTCCATCAACGCCAGGGTTGTCCATCGCCATCCCGCTCCAGCAGCACGCACAGGTCACGCAGCACGTACAACACACGAACATCCCGCACAAAACACACCCACAACACAGCAGCACATACCACACCACACGGTGCGCACACGCAGCAGCGTCACACGTAACCATCAGCGTCTCCCAGTGGCAGCAGCGTTCCCCAGCGACACAGTCGTCCAATCCTAGCGTCGTCCTGCGCCAGCAGCACAAGCAGCAGACCCCCACCGAATCCCAAAGGATAGGGCCGGCCCGACTTGAACGGGCACCTCAGGGGTGAACCCCTGGCTCTTCCTTGAGCTGCGGCACTGTGGTGGTAGGGGATCGGAGCTCTGCTCAGTAGCCGCTGAAAAACGGAGAATGAACTGTTTTGGCTCCTGTCGGCGCCTCCACTGCCACTCACCGGTGCGTGCCTATACAAAGACAGGTGCCAAGTGCCTATTGGCTGACAACTACCAATGGGTGGCGAGCAGCCTTTCATTGGCTAATAAAGGTGGCCAATGAGTAACGTCCACGTTGACTGTATGTGCTCTCATTAGTGGCCCCCTTTGCCTGTGGCCGCTTAATTTGCGGCCTCGGGTGCACATTGCTCCGAGGCCAAATATGCATGCAAACGTAAAATAGCCGATTTCTCGGCCTAGAGGCCTCTACAGGCCATTTCCTTGTGGTTGTGAGCACCTCACGAAAGCTGACCGAGAGCAATTTTTGAAGCGCAATATGATGTTTACAAGATGTTTGAAGCGCACTTAATTGAATGTGCTATATGATGTTTACAGGGTTTGGCCTGTTCTTTCTCCTGGTCCGAACGGTCGGAAAGTGTCGGAAAGTGTCGGAAAGGGGTAGGGTGTCGGAACCGTTGCGATATGGACAGGGAGCCTGTTTATTGCGTTATTGTCTATTGCAAGCAAAAAGCACAGTAAATTATTGGTTGTTATAAACAACAATTATTAAATATTGAACTAGCCGGAGCCGCCGATTCGCGGCGGTGGGTCAGTGTTCGGTCCCAGCTGAGTGGGCCACACGCCTCCGCTTCGCTCCGACGGGCTGATTTTATTTATCTACATAAATGAGACATTAAAAATTGTAACGGGGTTACACGGGGTTACACGTAACCTGGCTACATTGGTGTGTGTCACACTAAGTGGTGTGACCACATGATAACAGAAAGGAGTTCTCAGTACTCGATAGGTAACAAGAGTCAGTACGTGGCTTCAGAGCCACAAGTATGCATTTGATTAGGTATTAGTATGGTCGATAGTTAGGGTAGGACATTCGCACCAGGGCGGCCCTGTCGCCCTTAAGACTAATACATTCAGTTTGGAAAACACACAGTAGAGCTTATATACCTTGCTTAAGGTTCCTATAAGACTCTAGGAGTCGGGTACGGATTACCCTTAGCTCGCACCTGTTCTTTGTATAAGAACGAAGGTCGTGGACCTTAACGCTTCCTCTAAGCAAAGAGCTACGGCAGCCCCGCTGCAAAAATTTTCAACTTGTATAAATTTAATTATATAATACCATTTAAGGTTTATGTATAGTTACGTTGGTACCCACCTGACCTTAGGGTACGTTTGGGTCCCAACCCGTGTCGCTCGCTGTTCCAGCTCGCTCCACTACTGCGCTTCCCCGCCTTCGCTTCGCTCGGCGGGGATTGTTGTTCTTTTTCTATGTCACAGTCTACACAATAGAGCCTATATATATGTCATGCAATTATTTGCATGTTACTTTGCAGTGTCAACGCCTTTCATTCATACTCTTATTGCGTCAGTATATAGTGTCTCAACCGCCCGTGGACACTATGATCAGTGTTAGGTCGCCGCAAAGTAAGCAGGCCCGCCTACGCTTCGCGTTGCAAGCTTTATTGGTATCATTAAAAGTTAATAATGCGACTGCAATACGCGCGACAATGCTGCTGTACATACACGCTATGTTGTATCTCCAGTACACTGGTTCCCATTGATAGAGCGGGTTCCGCTTTGACACTTATAACTGCATTGCATCGCTAGTTACAGTGTGGCTCGTGCATCTAACTGCGCTGATGTACAACTGCCGAGTGTAGTTCAGTAGTTTGTTCTAACACTGTCATTGCACTGCCGTCATCCGTGTAAATGCGGGTTGCGTCATCGCTCAGGCTAGGTTCCAGCCAAGTTACGGGTCTTGCTATACGTGTTCTCATCACCCACTCATCCACTGGTGATCGATGTGGTCCATGTATGACTCACTCTGGCTTGGAAACGTATTTCTGGACTACTGATATACTCACTACAGCGTACCCCGCACTCATGCACTATTCTCATACAAACTGATCTCCTCGGCTACGTCGAAATGGTTTAATAACGCGCTTTCGCAGTGAGCTTACCGCATAACCCGGGGCTACACGTATACCATTTACTGCTCCCACTGTCGTACTATATGCATATGGCAGACGTTACGTATTTAACGTAGCCTCGGGCGCTACACGTCGTGGCGCTGCATTCTATCTCAGCCGCAACGTCTATCCTTGTAGACCCCCGCGGTATACATGCCACTCCATGAACAACCTCGCGCATAGTCCAATCACCCTGCATTACTTCTAGGTGATCATATGAGACTGCTGTAGTGGCTACTCGGGGTATCGACTGCTGTGGTGCAACCTACACTGCTGGAGTGACCACTCATGATATAGATTGCTGTAGTAATCACTCGTCGTATAGACTGCTGTAGACTGCTGTAGTGATCACTCGTGGTAGAGACTGCTGTACAGTACAGACTGCTGTAGTGACTACTGTAGTGACCACTCGTGGTATAGACTGCTAACAGGAGTACTTACTGCGCGTAGAAAGCAAAACTATATAACCCTGACCTACATACTTCAGCGCACAGTGTAGTGGCGGTAGTAATCTGCATGTCCCTGCGTGGCGCTTTGCCAGTCTCCACCTGGAAGTCTTAGATACTGCTCCAGTCTACACCACGCCCGTGCTGCAACTTGGTGTACCGGTGCCTAACTCGTGTACTCCACACCAAACCTTGTGTCAAACGAATTCTATTATTGGTGTTGCAGCTTTCGTACGCGTTGCAGATCGCACTAACAGATGCCACCGCATAACAATTGCCCTACTCACTGCAAATAGGGCATGGTTTTGTAGATAGTATCGTTCGCCGCGAGGTCGCCTTCGCTTCGCTCGGCAGCAAAACATTTTGGCCAATGAGAGACCACCTCGCAGCGTTACAGGTTGTGGGCTATATTTGTAATAAAGGCATAGCTGAGGCGAGTCAGGAAGGTAGGTCCAGACTGTAGAGCAGGTGAATAATGTATTACAATAGCCAACCCCGGCCAGGCAACAACAGAGGTTTATGCGCTAAGACGCTGAACGGACAGACTGACGGACAGGCAGGTTGCTAGGTTAAAGAGATAGATTCATCGAGCGCAAACAAATATATTATTGATGTCATTTCAATGCAATGTCGTTCGAATTAAGGTTACCGATCTACCTTCACTCACCACTTCATTCGATTCATTCGACGCGTCCCAGTTGTCCGCATTTTGGTGCAAAAACAGCTACATCTCGAGCGTGTACGGCTTCAGGGAGTGACGCAGGAGACCCATTTTGGTTCAAGCGACACTGAAAAATCGCTCGACCATGTTCGAGGTTGGCGGCATGGAGCCTAGAAGTTCATACGCTCGCTGATGATCTTCCAGCCTGCGACACTTCTTCAGCCGGTCCACGAACGAATCGTGCGCTTCGTCGGGAGCTTCTTCCAGCGTAGCTGCAACTACACCGAAGGGCTCGAGCTCCGCCTTTTCCGCTCGAGTCAAGCGTTTGGTTTGGCATTTAATCGCCCTTAAGCACCCGGACGCAGCCTGACTCGAAGGCCGGGTTGTTGACGACATCGGTCTTGGGAGCTGCATTATAAACGCATACAAGTTTTCCATAGAAGTTAGTCAAAAGAACAACCACAACAGATAGCGCACAAACGAACCTGAGTAGTCCGCGTATGAGGCTTTAGCAGCAATGAGTCCATCGAACCAAACTCGGACGTCAAGCGGGTTGACGTTCTCACCCTGCCGCGCCTTCGAGACGGACATGACGTCCCATGATCTCGACACGCCGCCGACGCTAAAATGTGGCCGGTGGCATCAGCTCCGCGAGCACTTCGTAATCGGCGTCCAGGAAAGGAAGAAGCTCAAAATAGCGATTGATCACCGCGGACGAGGACCACCAAGTTTGCTGCAGGATTGGTCGAAGGGTCGTTTTCAACATTTAACCGCAAAGTATCACAAAACCACAAATATGATACCCATACTATGTAGCTTATTTCAAACACCACCACAACCTTACCGTAGCATTGCAGACTGCTTTAAAGTGTAGCTTCAGCATCAGAGCCCGGATCAAGTCTGGGTCGTCGGCATGCTCGTTCCGTTGAGCAGTTACTCTCACTGGAGACGGTGGCTCACACAGCCGACCAGTGATACGCCCATGAGTGTATCGAGACGACGGTCGACAGTGCAGTTGTCTCTGACTAGGAAGACACTGCCTCACTTGATGGTTGTAGTCGCGTAGCATCATCGAAGCCAAGAAGGCGTGGCGGCTGGAAGCAGAGTAATCATCGGCCTCGTCTTAACGAGAGGAGCCATACCCAGAGCGGACAATGTTCGTCATCGCCACCTCATACCATTCTAACACCGCGATGGAGTGCTCGGAGTCATGGCTCCACCCGTCAAAGATGTGGTTGAATCGCTCAGGCATTTCTGCCGCTACGAAGCGATAGACGATCACGTCACAGCCTCCACGACGCGCAAAAGCATTTCTACATAGTCCGGCTTGAGGCTGGTGTAGCTGGCGTCACATCGATCAGTGGGGTAGGGGTGCTCGTCAGTCAGAAAGTACATACACAACAGCATATGAATGTACCGCCTGGCCAGCTGGCTCTCGCAGAACGAGAGAGGTACGTTGGCTTTGACAACCCACTCCAGCCATCCGAACATGTTCTGGATGGAGTGGCGGACGTATCGCACGGTCGATTAGGTATCATCGGGCGACGCTGGCGACATCTCGTAAGCGAGCGCTGGATGTTCGGGGCGAATATGCAGGTTCGTGTAATCTGTGCCCATGACGCGCTTCCGGGCTGCGCCGCGCCTAAAGTACTCGAGGGTCACCTCGCCATATTGGTCGTTGGCACGGTCGGAAGTAGAAGCTAGCAACCTCCTGTTGCTTGCTGAAGGTGGGTTGGGGGGGGCATCTTGGGCGGTAGAGTAGGAGAGTGAGGGGGGCTTCTTGGTAGAATGAAGACTGAGGAGGGATGTACGTTGTAGGCGCTAAGCCCAGCTTTTAAAGCTGGAGATGGTTGGTTGCATCCAGTAGAGGACGAACCATTCAAAAACCGAGTGATTTGGCGTTAAGGAGTGCGCAAAACCCTCCCAAAATATGGGGCCGTGGTACTGTGGACCAAAAAATACAGCGAGCAAAACTGGACCTTGTCCGTCTCATATCAGTTGGCTGTAGTGAGCAGTTTATTTTATGCATTGGAGAAGTAAGCCACCTCCGGTAGGTGGTGGGGTGGTCGCGAGAAGGCGCGTGAGGTGATCAGAACGTGGTGGCTTGTTTTTAAAATAAGCTAAGTTGGAATTGGGCAAAAATCTAACCTATTTTGAAAAGGGTCCCCCCTTGTAGATAATTACAGTCAGCTAGAGGGGCCCACCGATAACTGATAGCTACGTGTTAATGGTAGATAGGATATTTATTGCAATAATCGCAATATATATTTTCGGCAGCCCAGGGCGGTATATTCCCCGGTATCTCCCGGCGAGACGGACGGCGTCCTACGATCGAAACCTTAGGTCTGAACGTATCGAGCAGAGAAGCTGCGAGATACCTGAGGTATTTAATTCCGTATCCGCATAGTAAACATATAGTAAAATGACCTCTAGCATCCAATTCTTTTCCGCAAAATTTCCAGTCTCCGCTCGACGGCGACCATTCGCAAGAAATCAAAAGAGTGTTCATCTGGACGCGTCTCAATGGACAAGCACACGCGCATCGACATCTAGAATATTCAAGAAATTCATTAAGTGGTGACAGACATCATCACAGAGTACGCCGTTGCGCACCCTGCCAAACCAGTTAAGCAGTACGTCCCAAAGCAAGGCGAGTTTAAAACGTGGGGTGCTGGTAAGAAACATTTAGATGGCTGTATCGTCATTGAAGGTAAACTCGTTACCATTCTGAACACGCACGTTATCCCTCGTGGTAACAAGCGCTAGAAAGCCGAAGCCGGCGACGCCAAGGATCTCAGTTTGGCTGGTCTTGAAGCGTATGCCAAAGCTGTGATCAATCTGTACAAGTTGCAACAGAGTTTACTCACTATTAACCACCCTCATACACACGGGGAGACCTATCACGACCTCTTCGACACGCTCAAACGATCGGAAACAGAGCGCAAGCAACAACAAAAAACTACGCGGACCGAGCGCTCGGTACCGTTCCTGATGTATAGAGTGCCGAAGACATGGTACCGCTAAATGGCGATTGGCTATCCGAAAATGACGGTGCTTCCTTACGGGATCGGGTGGATTTCTTTCTTGGCTCGCACGGGGCGAGAACCGCCGCTTTATTGAATTTCCAGACATGTTAACGCTGAAGTTACCAGATGAAGGCTGTCAGTCCTGCACGCCCCTTGTAATCATCATGAATCGCGGGAAAACTAACCACCATGGCCGCATCGAGGTAAAAAGGTGGAATGTGTCCTCTCAATTCTGGGGGCCCTTCATCTGTTTTGGCGCTGGCGAAATTGATTGTGTGCCTTTCCCGGATTTCACATCTCGCGAAAGGTGGTATGACATCCATCTAATTAATGGAGCGGACAGGACAAAAGAGATCTCGTTCAATACCCAGTTGAATCGAATTAAGCGCGCTTTCTCAGCGTGCGGGATCGATCCGACTGTTTGGACACATTCTAATGGAGGATCCGGATCAAAATTGGCGGGAACGTTTGGTGCTAGTGAATGAAGAACAAATTCGGCGACTAGTGCGGTGGAATGCTGCGCGGATGGGAGGCTGCTATCTTACTTCCCTACCTAGAAAGGCTATGTGAGCTTTGGCTTGATATCCGATAAAGGGTAGTGGTTACTATCTGCAGCGAGGTTCTGTTACACCAAGCATTGAGCTGCAACAATTAGTTTACCCTGAGGTTGAAGCTGCAGCTACACTGCTGCCTCAAAGCTCGACACGAGAAATTGCTGGCGCTGCATTTATCCAAATGTTTCGGCATATGCGCGTGATTTTTATGCAGGACTCTGTGGTGTTGCGGGGCCAATATCCCAATCACCGATTGTGGAAGCATAGTCTATTTACCACAGCCGAGTACAAGGCATTTGACCAGGAATTTTCTTCGTTGATTTTAACGCCCCCACAGCCTGAAACAAAGTCGATTGATGTTGTAGTGCCTCAAATCGCGTAAGTTCTGAAAATTGAGATGGAATCTCTGCATGGTAAACTGGATGCGCTGGCAACAGGGGTGGATACACTCAAGGCTCTCTCGAACACCTCAAGCTTTTCCGCTGCCTCGTTCTTTGAATACTGTCTCTAACAGCTATCTTTTCAATAGCATCATAGTACTCCCCCAGTTGTCGCCGACTGACCTACCCAAGCTGAGCAATCGCAACGGTGATGGACTTGTGGAAAGAGTAGTCGGTCGAACTAGCAGGGAAGATGCCTATTTCGGAGGCTAATCAGACGCTCGGGTCCAAGTGGCCAAAAGATCCGACTAAAGCTCGTTTCTATCTACTGCGCAAGAAGTACGATGATGCTATTGAAAAGATAGCTGCTAGAGATAGTATTTCAAAGAACGAGGCAGCGGAAAGGCTTGAGGTGGCGCGGAAGAGCACCAGTTTGACCCTGAATGCATTTAGCAAAAAGCTAGATGCCTACTCAAATCAGTATTAATAGTAGGCGTCATCCGCGTAACAGTAGTCCGACTGGTCAGACTGTTGTGCTCAATCCATTATTCACAATAGACTGACTAGTCAATCTATTCACAATAGACTGACCAGTCAATCTATTCAGGATAGAGTGACTGATGGTTGCGCCTGGCAGCAATGGTTGCGCCTAGAACCAGAATCTCGTTCCAGTAAAAGAGAACTATCGTTGGCGGGAAGAAGAGTTGGACTAGCCCATCAATGTAACAGGGTTCCGAGGCACAACTAAATGAAGTGGATATGATGAAAAGCTTTTACAGTCGTTCATCTTCAATTCAACACCGGTACTTATCGATCACCTGTCAGATTTAATGGTCGTGAAGTTGTCAAAGAAGCCAATCCTTCGCCAGCAACAGTTTACTCCTAGAAAAGGAGGCATCCGCTTGCCAGGTATGCTCCGAAATAACAAGGGGAGAGGAAGAGGACACAAGGTTGAGGTCGCAAGGATTCTCAATAGAGTGACGGGTCAGTCTATTGTGACCCTCCGTTCAGATTGGTGTGGCCATCCATTCATTGTTCTCAGTTTAGTTTCGACAGTCTTTCAGGTACTGCATCGAGGAGCGGTCCAGAATAGGGCGGATTGAGACTCCAGTGCGAGAGCGTATTACGAAGCTCCACATCTGGCGAAACCACCCAGAGTGGAGCGCTGGTAAAGCAGCCAAGGAGCTGAGCGTACTAAAGCCCACACTTCTTGCATTGGAAAAAGGATTGCCATCAGCTCGATGCGTTTGAACCTGGAGATGCCAAGCGGGAAAAGGGTGGAGGACGCAAGCAAAAGATGGAAACTTACGAGTGGGCTCTTCTCGAGTATTGTGATACCTGCGTAAGGGAAGATGGTGCTGTTAAGAACGAGACGTATTTGGCTATTGCAGCAGAATTGAAGCATTTGAGCGTAAGAAAGATAGTTCGCAGCGTACGTGGGTGGCGCAGTTCTTGCGCCGCTATTTTGCACGCAGTGGAGCAACTAGTGAGCCGAGCGCAGAAGAGAGGGGATTGGAGGGAGCCTACAAAGATGGCGAGGTTGATATGGCCGAGAGAGATAATGTCACTATAGAGAGTGATTACGACACTGAAGAGGAAGGTGCAGGTCAAATGGGGGTGCTGCTGTAATTGAGCAGTGCAACGCCACGATTGAGGCGGAAGCTGTATCATCTGAAGATTTGATGCCCGTCGAGGGTACCATGTCCACAACCAAGGCGGCAACTCAGACCGGCTGCGAAACATTTGCGCAGAATGACGAAAATGCGGCGGGTTCGGATGACCAAGATGAGAACGTCATCATACTTGATGATGGTAATCAGTCCGTGGCCTCCGGGCGTGGCACACGTACCGGCGGGGCTTCAGCCTGCAACTACGAATTTCGCGCGCGTGCGAACAAAACCGTACCGTTGATTCAACTCTAGGGGTCGGGCCACCAGGTGCCATCTCTTAACGCACAGGAAGCCCGCTTAGCTGGAGTGGTGGATCCTGCTCCAGTCTCAATTTCACTGTTTTCAGAAGATTTGAAACGTTTGGAGGAAGGCAACATGGTAACAAACGCTGCTACTGATTTCTGTATTACTACAGACTTTTAGCGAGACCTACTTGTGTACTCATGCACATTGGTCATTTTCGGAGATCAATTTTGCGTACATCGGTAGCATGGTAACCGAACGGGGAGTGGATGAAATTGCCGGAAATTTTAGGTGGGGCTCGTACAAGTATGTGCTCCTTGCAGTCGTGACTGATGACTGTGATGAGGCGTCTCAAAAGTTTTCGACCGCACCCATCGACCGTAGTCAACCCCCACTTCTGGAATTTGAGGTCAGCAGATGATGACACATAAGCAGTCCACCAAAGATTTGCCGCAACCTGAACTGGCTCCCGTTCCCCAATCCAACATGTGGTGACTCCCAGATGATGATCCCAGATCCCAGGTCATACTGCCTCGGTGGTGTGAATCCCAGCTCATAGGTGATCACGGATCCCAGTGTTGTGTCCGAGTCTCAGAGAATTGTCTCAGATCCGAGTCATGTGGTGGTGTGTGCGATGTGGATGTCTCTGATCCCAGATCCGACTTCACGACAGGCGTTCCAGACTGAGAGAGAGGGGATGCTGAGACTCTGTATGGAGCCTGGTCGCTGAGATCTTCGTTACAAGATTTCGCGCAACTGCCCCGGAAGGGTTGCTTGGAAGAGCCGCCAAAATCTTTCGTGAAGCGACGCCGCCACCGGATGCCGTGGTACAAATGAGGCCAGTGACGGGCGTCAACATCGGGCTGCTTACCCTCGTTAGCCAATCGCAAGTCCGGATTTCAGGAACGTTGGCGAGCCCCGGACTTTTATTCTGGATTGACCAATCGCGGGTCGTGATTTATTCAAATCGCGCACAAGTCAAGCTCTGTCGTCAGTCTCACCTCGAAGTCAAGATGTACCCAAGAGAAGGAGACAGTAGTGAAGCGCGCCCTACGCTTAGTTAGTCCTTGCATTTGCATGTGTTTTGATTCAATCAGAGTTCAATGGCCCCGTAGACCGCAAGTGCGTTCGAGCAGCCTCAACACTACTGTTCTCGTGTAGAGCAGGTGGTAGGCGGGTGTAAGGTGATCATCCCAATACATTCAACTCCAAGTTAACCAAGTTTATCGTGTTTCGGCGTGGTCGACTTTGTTATTTTGTGTACCGACTACATGGCCTTCTGTTTCGGCGGTTTTCCTGTTGTACTTCGTGTTTTCGGAAGAAGGTGATCTTTCGAGGGATTTCAGGCAGAGCGATACCTGGGATAGTGGTTCTCGGATTCGTTGGTTTGTCCGCATGGCAGTGGCAATTCCTAAATCGGCGTGGTGCGCGGAAGTCCCAGCGTGTGAGTGAGTGCGTTGGATTACGACAGGTCTATCCCAGACCGACAACTCCTAGTGCCGTCCCAGCCTCAGGGTCGCAAAGAGAAGAAGTGGAAGCGGGGTCAGTCAGCCGTCCCAGACTCAGGGTCGCAAAGAGAAGAAGTGGAAGCAGAGTCGTCCCGGTTCCGTGGCCGGAACTGGAAGGAGCAAGTGAAGAGGCCGGTACGCGGTTCTGAGCGGGAACCGTAGAGTGAAAGAAGAGGCCGTCAAGACCTGAGTTCAAGGTCTGGAAGAAAGAGGGCAGCGTTTGTGTGAAGTGAAGTTTGTATATCAAGAAAACCCCGAGGCATTTGGGGCGAAGTCAAGACACGTGCAATTTGGGACCTGCCAAGTCCGAGCTTCACTTGGTGTATTTGGAGACAAACTGGAATCGGAGGCAGCTGGTGCGGCCGACGCACGTCTGGGCCCACAGCGTAGCCTTAGGAAGAACCCAAGGCAAGGGATCATAAGCGGGTACACACACGCCCACCCGAGTTCCAATCTGGGATTTGAGTGTTCTTAGTTCAAGGTAATTCTGCGATTCTGTGAGGCACTTCACCACATGACCACTGGAACTTTGTGGTAATCGAGCGTCCGCTGTCTAGTGATGGCACAATCATTTACCACGTGAACTCATTGGGAGGTGGTCATGAGCCAGACTACATTTTCGACGTACTTGAATGGTTTTTAACCAAGGCCAAGTCCTTTGACACCTACAACAGACCTGCAGTGGCCACTTACAATTACATCACTAAGCCTCGTCAGGCAAACATCGTGGATTGTGCAGTGTACGCTCTCCACTACATGCGCGCAGTGTTGAATTGAATGATCAAGCATCGCCCAGAATCGCTATTGGAGCATATGCCGTCGCTAACGACGGGCTCTTTTAACGTCAGGAAGGCTTCAGCTTCGTGAGCCAAACACCTCTCGACGCTAGCAAGCCTACAAGTACTGTAGAAGTGTCTGTTAACCTTCCGCTTAGTACATCTGCTTGCGCCGCATTGCTGCTTCTTGTTCGCGAATGCATCGCGCGACACTGTCAACACAATGTAGCCATGTTCTCTGGATTTTATATCCAGAGTCCTACCCGCGGTGGCAACGAGGTGGGAATCCTGCAAACTTTAATACCCTGACTAATCGACAGCGTGATTTCGCATGAGCACCGGTGAGGCGCGGTTGATATTATATAACCTCTTTGGGATTTAATTTATCCTGTGGAGGTTGACCCATCCAATAGTTTGATGGTGGATTACCTCTATAACTGCATTGCAAGACACGCTACATCCGAGCAACTTGATGAAAATCTGCGCTGGTGTGCAGCTGTCCGGCAGATTCTCGTCGGCGCGACTACCGGTTGTTCTACCTGTAGTCGCGGTGATGGCCACCAAGATCATGCGTACTCCTGCAATATCGTCTTTTAGAGCGGCAAGATAAAATGCCATTAGCATTAGCATTTGCGAGTGCGTGGATACTGTGGGTAGTCGGTGGATCTTGTACAGTATATCGCTTTCTCACAAAAATAGGTCTTGGTGACTGAAATTATAAATGAAATTTGGAACGTGGTGCTACGATCTTGTCCTCGGTTTTACGGGTAATGCCCCCATAATAAAACCCAGACCTGTTCGTGCGCGCACCGCTTAATCTTGACCTCTCAATCCGTATATAAACGGGGTCGCAGGAGTCCGAACTACTAGGATTTTTACTGGGATAGCAGTACGCCGAAGGTGGCTGTGGCCCAGCCCAACACAGATTAATTAGGCGCGGTAACTGAAGCCGGTAAACTGAAGCCGGTTACTGACATGTACTGGCATGTGGGGCCAGCTGCTGTGCTGTCTCGACAAGAAGAAGAGCGGCAAGAAGAAGATGGTTGATTGAAGGGCTTGGCCGGAGTGCGAGCCTGCAGATTGAAGGGCTTGTCCGCAGGCGAGGAGGGGGCGCTCTGCTAAACATGCATCACACGTGGAGCGTGGGGCAAACCCAACATGGACGAGGGGAGGCGCGAGTGGCTCGAGGGCGGTAGCTTAACAAGCAGTGCGCCGCTCGTTGAAAACGTTCAGGAAAGACGCAATGCGCAACAGCGAGCGCGGCGTGCGCGTCGAGACCCTTCTGCCATCAGCGCCGAAGCTTTGAGGGAGAGACGTAATGCGCAACAGCGCGAGCGGCGTGCTCGTCAGCGGGCGGTTGCGGCTGGCGCTGGTGAGAGCACCATTGTGGCCGATACCGGCTCTGCTAGAGAGAGGCGGAATGCGCAGCAAAGGGAGCGGCGCGCTCGCCTGCCGCGGTTGCCACCGGGGTCCCCGACACCGGAGGTGTTCGAGATGCACAACGAGAGAAGCGGCAACAAGATGCAGCAGCTTGCCGCGCACTGGATATTGAAATCCGAGAAGAGTTGAGCTCGCGGATACTCGTCGCTAATAGGGTGACTGAAGCAGAGATACAATGGATGGCATGAAGGCTACGCGAGGCTGGGATAGGACTATAAAGTTAGACTAAGCCCAAACTTTGGCGTAGTCCCCTGTAGTTTTTGATAGGTAATCCCTTTATACCGAGACGAACGCATCTCCTGCGCCTGCTTCGCAGCCGCAGCATCTGCACAGGTTTCGGGCAAATTCAGTTAGCCAGCCTAGTGGAGCTCTAATTCAGTTTTGCCTAGAACTAGCTACCGGTACGCGTAGTCACTGGTCATCTAACTGACGATCTCCGTAAGAAATATCAGCATCATTCTCATTGTATTGCCTCGATCCTCTAACGTCACTCTAGATGATTCCTTACATCAATCTTGATCAACCACAGTCTCCGCACTCGACTATATGTATGGAAACACAAATTTGTACCGTTGTGCCGGTACAGTGGCCGTCGCACCGCCGTTACAAATAAACCTGGGAGGGCTGGGCTGTATACAGCACTTCGTTGCTTCCTATCCCAGTAAAAAGCCAGCATTTTTTGCAAGACCCGCGCCTTGCTCTTGCATATTATCATTGCTGCGGAGTAGACCCGGACTCGTTTGTTTTCGGTGACAAGCAAGTTGCCGGGGAGTTCGATGCGGCACGCTTACGAATTGCGAAACTGCTGGATGATTATCCGAGGCTAGTGATATTGCAAGTTGTCAGCGATCCGTTGAGGGTTTGGCGTCAGAATCAACTTCAATATGGGCTTGCGCATCCTGTGGGCGTGTTCTGCTTGAGAATACAATGGGGCGGGTCTATTTTGCCTCGCTTGAGGATCTGCGACCTTCAGTGAAGCTTACAGATGAAGAGCTGGATGAGATCTACCAAGATGCACCGCAGGCAATGGTGCGGCGGTACAGACAACTTTTGTACGTTGGAGACGAAGTTTTTTATTTGATTCCCGAGCTTGTAAGAGACTTGGTATATGTTAACTCATATACTAGCAGTTACGGATAATCCGGAATTTCTTTAGGATTTAAAGGGTTAAACAAAAGCTAGTATTTAGCCAATAATTATTAGGTCTAATTCTGCGGGAGTGTAATTTATCCCAAAATCGTAATTTACATTTGTGCACATTTTTGGCATTTGGGTAGCGGTAGGTTTTTGGGGAATAAAAATCCAGCACCCAAAACTGTCCTGCGCACTCAAACCAAAAGTGGAAGAACATAAGCGCAGCTCGAAGTTTTCGTACTATCAGAACGTGGACACGGTCAGCTACTCACTATGGGCCTGGAGATGGCCACAATGGGAGAAACATATCGACTGGATGGAGCTGAACGGTAGTACTGTACCCGTGTTTAATGTCTTCAGTTGTGTAGGCCTGACATGTGAGTTACTTGGCTGCTATCCAGGAATTAACATCCGTTGGCATTCACGGGTCAGGAGAAGTGTGGCCAAATACCTTTCACAAGTACTACAACGTGAGTTACGAGGGACTCGGGAAGTTTTTCGCCGGCTCAGCATTTTTATCCTGGGGACGAATGGGGAAGTTGCGTGGCAGTTGGGTGAAAGGACCTCTACCCCAAGCATTCATCGTCAATCAGTATGAGCTTCAGCTACCAACTCTGAAGCGTGTGCGCAAGTTTGGCATGATCCCAGCGTTGCCAGCTTTTGCTGGACACGTTCCGGAAGATTTGAAGCTCACCTTGCCGAAAGCGAATTTTACGCGGCAACTTCTCGGATGAGCATTGCTGTGCTTACATGGTTGAGCCAACTGATCAGTTGTATCGTGAGATTGGTAAGGTTTTCCTCGAGGAGCAACGTGCCCTTTACAACTACACCTCATCTCTGTATCAATGCGACACCTTCATGGAGATGATGCCGGAATTTACGAACCTGGACGAGCTGAAGAGTGCCGCTCGCGCTGTGATTGATGGTATGAAGGCAGCGGATCCCGACGCCGTTTGGCTCATGCAGGGCTGGCCATTTGTGGACGATCCGCACTACTGGACTAGGCCTCGCGTGAAAGCGTACCTCGATGGTGTGCCAACAGAAAAGGTGATTGTCCTCGACTTCTACAGCGAATCGGTGCCAATTTGGAACAAGATGGACAACTACTTCGGCAAGAATTGGTTTTACTGTGTACTGCACAACTTTGGCGGAAACACCGGACTGCGTGGAGATTTGCCAACACTGGGCACAGCACCCGTCTTAGCCAATCGCGCAGGCAACGGCACGATGGTCGGTGTAGGCTTGACCATGGAGGGCATCTTCCAGAACTATGTGGTGTATGACCTTACGCTGCAAATGGCGTGGGTGGATACACCTCTCGAAATGAAAACGTGGGTGCCACAGTTTGCGGCTACGCGTTACCATTCTCGAAATGAACATGTTATACGAGCTTGGAACTACCTCTCTTGGTCAGTCTACAATCGAACGGGAGCGTACGGTGGTGTCACCAAGAGCCTGGTTTGCTTGATTCCACACTGGAGACTTTTGTACGACAGGTTCCAGCCAACGCTTATCAAGTACGACCCGAAGGATGTCATTCTCGCATGGAAGGAACTTTTGCTTGCTGGGGAGGAGCTGCATGAGGTGGATACGTACCGACACGACCTAGTGGATGTCACGAAACAATTCCTGAGTAACAAACTCTTGGAACAGTATATCTATTTGAAAGATATTTACCATGCCCAAGTCGTGCCATCGCATCAAGTATGTGGGCAAACAAAGGCCATGCTCGCCACGATGGAGCATCTGGAGGAGATTCTCGCCACAAACGAAGACTTTCTGCTTGGAAACTGGATTGGTAATGCACTAGCGCTCGCTGGGGACTTGAGCGCTGGTGATGACTCGTTTTCTCGGACAAAACTACAAGAATAGTACGAATACGAAGCACGAAACCAGGTGACGCGCTGGGGTGACAATAACAATGAAACGATTCACGACTACGCTGGGAAGAAATGGACTGGACTTGTGAAAGGACACTATTTGCCTCGCTGGACCATGTGGCTCACTGAAGTCTGCCAGGCATACACGGATGGACGTGAAATGGACGCCACGGCGCTAAAGGAGAAACGCATTGCGTTCGAGTTAAAATGGCAGCTTAGCCATGAGTCGTACCCAACTAAGACAGTTGGAGATTCGCTTGCAGTTTCCAAGCGTTTGTACAGCGAGTACATTGACACCAACGTCGTCGTTCCATGGGATTTCTTTGCGATCAACACAGCGACATCGTAAATGGAACTCGAATGACCCCTTTGTAGCCGACCTGCGACTCAAGTGGAAGTGGCGTTGAAAGAGACTAGCAGTCGGCTTGCATGTTTAGCATTGTGTATATTTTCATTGCATAAAAATGATTGGGCTTCATGGTAGTTTTCGTGTACGGACTTTAGGTTTAACTTCCTCACTCTCTTGGATGAGCTCTTTACTTTCTTTAGAGCCAACTAAGCTCCTCAGTGAGCACCACCTCATCGCCGTTTTCAACGTTAAGCTTGAGGAGAACTATTTCTTGCCGAAGTGCTCCGCGGGGTGTTAACACTGGGGGTGGTGCTGTACATGTATTACATGTACAGTACTACTGTAGTAAAATTGTCAAGAAATATATAATACTTCGAAGTAAATGTGTTCTTCTGTAAATTCCTTCAAATTAACTACTCCTCTTACTACTACATGTAGTAGTATTACTTAGTACTGTACATGTACATGTACTTCGAAGAAAACGTGTGTTCTTCATTCAAACTGACTAATCCTACTACATGTACGTAGTATTTCAGAAAATGAAGTACTCAGTACTGTAGTACTTCGTCCCAGTACGTAATGCTAGATGCAAATAATCAGGCATGCCTGTGTTTCTTGCGCACACCCTCGCCCTGCGACTCCTGCTCAGCTTCACGTTCAATTCGTGACAGAAGCTGTAGCGCTTCGTCTGCCGTCGGCCGAGCAATCGGGTCTGTGTTCATCAGCCGATCTAGGAAAAGACCTCTTTCGGGTACAGCAATCCATTCCTGTTCAATCTTACTTGTCTTCACCAGGTACCCCACGGCCCATAAGTCAACGGCAGTCGTGTGAAATCCACCTTCCACAAAAATCTCTGAAGCGTGCTCGTCGTGCGTCAAGTGATCGCCGCTGGGATAGTTCTGTGGACTTTGAGCTGCATCAGCGAAGTCGATCAAATACCATTCAACGCGGTCGATCCGCTTGATCACGTTAGACCAGCGGATGTCTCTGTGCATCCACCCATTGCGATGGAGGACTACAAGGGCCTCGAGAACGTTCCTGAGCGCGACGAACAGCTCACTCAAACTGCATGGCTTCATCTCAATGCCGCGGGGCATGAGTGTCAACCTCAATTGGTCCGAATCCACCGTGACAACGGCATCGGCACAAGGAACCCCAAAAGGCTTCAAGGAGTCGTAGATCAGCTTCACGCGACGATACTCTTCTTGTGTACAAAAGATCTTATCTACGAAAGTCGGACTCAATCGCACCTTGACGCCGTTGCCGCGGTGGATGTCCATGAACTCGGTTCCTGCCAAAGCCGGACAGTTTCGCACAATTACCGGGAAAAGCAGACACAAATTCAAAAGTGCCAGTACAAGTCGAAAACGCTCCGGCGCTTGCTGCAAGTTAAACCCCCCAATACGGTGGGTTTTAACGATGTTTTTAGGATCTTCCTCATCGTCACGCTTCTCCACGACATCTTGATAGATAGCAAATAATTCTAGCTCGAAGCCCGATGCAGCATAGCCAAATATATACGGCACTCCACCGTAAGACCACACCAGCTTTTTAGAGAGCTCCTCACGAGGCACAGTGATAGAAGTTCGAGGTTCTTTCTCCTCACCACGAAATACACAAACATGATCCAAAGCAAACAAAAAGTCGGGTCGCTTCAAACCTGACGAGGACTTCCTGCTCGAATCCCGGTTGACGTAAGCACGATGAAACACAAACCCGAGCACCACACGGATTATTGAATCCCAGAAATAATGGAATGCACTCTCTGTGGCGTCCCCATCCACCTGCGGGTACAGGAACGCATTGCTAAACACCGAACGTTCTAAGTGTTGGCACGGCGAAACGTCGTTTACCTCGAACAGCTTATCCCGAAGGACTTGTCCTAGTATCACTGGACTCGACCAAGGTTGAAGCACGGACTGCGGTAACCCAATCTTCACAGGGAGAGGTAGCCCAATAAATTCATTTAGATCTCCGCGTGTCGGCAGTGACGTGATGTTCGCAACTTCGTTATGTAGAAATCTCGTCAACCATAAGTCCGTCCCATCAGAAATAGGCGCACTACTTGTCCCAGGAGGCAACGCCACCAGCACGTGAATTTGTCTCGACTGTGGAGTGGGCAGGTGGTTCGCGTCGAATACGTCTTTAATTGTCCAGTTCGCTGTCATCTTGTGGGGCTCCATTAATCAGCTCTTGGACATTGGGATGGATCCTCCCTTCCTCCAACTCGAGCACACCAGGGTCGTCATTTTGCAGCCATCCCCCGTCCGCCTTCTTCGCCAGGAAGAGCTGCAGTTTGTCTGCATCGACATCCTTCAAGTCGTTCGGCTTCTCCTCCTTGATCACTTTCTTCAAGTGTCCAACCGAGAGAGTCTCGTTGTCGCACAGGAAATGCGCTTCCGGCGACACCAACGATGGCACAGTAAAGACTCACCATCTTTCCTCGAGGCGGCGGATTCTGGAATGATGAAGAAAGAGGGAGAGAATTTCTGGCGTACTTAAGCGGAAAAGAAGGCGTGTCACATAGACTTCCAACAAATGATGAGACGCCACGTATGTCGAGTGGAAAATTGGTACAGTAATCCCCGCCTAATTTTCAAAGGTGGGACCGAGAAAGACTGCCAGGTTACAAGATTCGCGCAGGTTTGACAAAGATGCCAAATGTACTGACTTATTAATAGTTCGTCTCTAGTTAAGGCAAGTATCTTCCAGCAATGTGACATGATCCCTCAAACTGTTCATCTATCTCAGTAGATTTGTTGATTGAACATGCAAATCCTGAAGCACTTATGCACTTCCCGCTGGAGGTACATTGGCCGATGCAGGTGAAAATTCGGCGGGGATTACCGGAGTGGTTACGGCAACCCTAAGTCTGGGACATGTATGGTTGCTTTAGCCTTGTAGGGGGATTTCAAAAATTACCGTAGTAATTTAAGTTCCAAAATTTCAATCATTCCCTAAGGTACGGTAATACTACCACAATATCTTTGTTAAGTCCGATAACGTTAAGTACGAGAAGCCAGAGCCGTTCATTTTCGAAAAAGCGCTGGACTGGAGACATCTCGACGCCAGGGCAACTTTTGAAGACGGAACGGGCGCAAGCAGCGCGCGGGGGAGAGCACACTCAGCGCGCAGCGAAGAGAGCACAGGTTGCGAAGGCAGACGACGGCCGCTATGGAAGGCAAGTGCTTTCAAATTTCACTTAAAGATGTGGGTATCTAACTGTTTGTATGCATTTGTAGGGCGGGGGTTGAGGGATCACAAAAACAACGTGAACTACATGCTGGCTGCGCTTGGAATTGAGAAGGACGATTACAACGATGAAGATTTTGTTCCCGAAGACGAAGAGGACGATGAGAATGAAGACGGCGACGACATTGGCAAGGACGACGATATTGCTATTGAAGACGACGACGCGCTTTTGTTTGGCGAATCGGAAGACGAGTTTCAGTTCCAACCAGGTAAAATGGTGTCTGTCTTTTGTATGTGAGGAAGCAAAGAACCTGATATTGGTTTTGTGGGCTCACTTTAGAGCACAAACAGAAAAAGAATGAAGAACACATCAACACCGAGGCCGTCGTGAGTGAGGTGGACGCAGACTCGAGTGGAAATGAAGCACCCCCGAGCGACATAACGCGTCAGTGCTGAAAATTGATTACCAATAGGGTTGCCGGTAGTTACGGTCGCTTAACACTAATGTTAACGTTTCTCGTATAAATGCTGTTTGAGCAGAGACCATTAACAAGGATCAGTCCACGGACAAGAAACGTAAGCTGGAGAGCATGTTCGAACTGTCCGACGACGATGTTTCTGGAGATGATGGGCACGTTGCTGTGCCGGAATATACACCTAGGATACGTCCAAGCAAGCATATAGAGGAGCTTGATTCAATGGCCGTGGAACGCAGCGACATTGTTAACGTCGTGCCTCCCTTCATCTCAGAACCCATCCAATCGTGGGAACGCTTTGAAAGCATGCTGAAGACACACAAGAAGAAGTACAATCTGCATTTTCGCGTACGGAGCTCTGAAACTACTGCTCTTTACAACAGGTATGGCGAGGTTATGCTTATGTTGAATGGATTAAATATAAATATTGTTCTGTTCTTTGATGTTGCTGCCAGATCCCATGATAATCAAATGCCAACGAGCTTTAAGTGGACGCACAAGATTTACCGCTGTACACATGGAGTTGCACAAGAGTCTCGGTCAAAAGGGCATCGCAACCGTAAACAGCGATACTGTGGGTGCAAGGCACGCTTCACCCCAACTGTCAGCCGTGTAGATGGGGACACGTACGCGATCGTGATACGGAACGAGGTACCCAACGCGAGGTTCACAATGATTTTGTTTTGCAGTCCTAACTTATATATGTTTTCGATAACAGAATCACACTCATTCGCACCCTACGTCTTCTACGCAAGCGTCATCATATTTGACGACAAAGGCCTTGCCACTCGATGTCGAAGACCTCGACGACGTGCGGACCTTGGCTGACGCCCGTGTATCCTCTACACACATCGCGAACTTTCTCAACGATCGTCTTGGTACGTGCAATGAATATGGCGCTATTGTAATTCTAGTAACGAGTTTGCTTACCGTTCCTCTGGCATTGGATGTAGGCTGTACAGTGACTCCGCAGCAGGCACGCAACCTCATTCGCAGTATTATGGGCCATGATTCCGGCGAAGATCGTCTGAAGAACATGTTGCACTCTCTTCTCCAGCTTGACGGTAGCGATGTGCTTGTCATGCAAGACCAAATGGACATCACGAGCGGGATTGTCATGCAGACGAAGGTTCAAAAGATGATGTTTGAACGGTGGGGTGAGACGTTGGTGATGGATTTCACGCACGGGACCAATAACCTTGGCTACCATTTAGGTGCGTCGTCTGGTGAACATGTACTTGTGTATTAAGGCAACCTTTATAGCAACCTTACCATTGTTACAGCAACCATAGCATTCATATAGCAACCTTATGAATTAACCCAACTTGTATTGCTACTGGTGTGTAGGGAGTCTGGTCGTTACCACAGCTACGGGTAGAGGTTTTCCGGTTGTCGACTTCATCTGTCTGAACGAGCAAACTGAGACCATGTCGACAATCCTAGAATACTTCAAGAAAAACAATCCGCGGTGGCGAGATGTGGAAACTGTCGTCATCGACAAGGACTTCGTCGAATGGAGGGTTCTGAAGACGTGCTTTCCAAAAGCGAAGATTTTGTTGCGCCAGTTCCACACAATCTCTTACTGGAAAAAGGTGATACAGCGTCTCAGTGTACAGGATCAGTGTTACCCAGCGAGAGGATATGCTGGAGTTGATGATGAAGATGCTTTACAGGTGCACTCTTATGCGAACGACCTGTTTTGATACCAAATTAACAAAACCAATCTATTGTGATGTCTGCAGCCAAACACGGACGGCTTATGAAAACGGACTTAAGGCGCTCAAGCGATACTGTAAAGCCAACAAGAAGCAATCCTTCTTTGCCTACTTCGACAAGAACTGGAATGCCTGCAACGACATGTGGTCTAACTTTGCTCGCGGGAAGTACTTTACTGCGGGGAACACCACGACTAACCGCATTGAATCCAACTGGAACCAGTTAAAACTGCTATTGGGCCTGAAGACGAGAATCGATAGGACAATTGCTGGTTTGCTCCAGCACCAGATGACGATCACACAGCAAATTGTTTCGGAGATCGGACACTTGCACTCCACCTCTCGGATGCCTAAAACTGTTCCTAAGTTCTTAAGGGCGGTTGCGACTAGACTCTCAGCGAATGTTCTGGAGAAGGTGAAGCGAGAATGGGAAAGATTTGTGACCCTGATGACAGCAGCAACGTGTGAGCGGGCTTCAGGTGTATCCGGGTGGAAAGTCTACTGCTCAAACCAAACCTTCTCTTGCCACGACGTGGATTGGACGCGCTCGTGCCTGTTCTACACGAGCAATCACTTACCGTGTCGCCATTTGATGCACGTGGCAGACAAGGGTCATGGTTTCAAGGTGCTTCCTGCTATTTCGATTCACGAACGATGGAATACTCTTGACACATTGAACGTTAAAGAAGATCTGGCCTCTGCTGCTCGTGCATTGCAGGCTATTGTGTGGATGTCGAAGTTAAGGTTGCCGAAAGTAAGGTTGCCGAATGGAAGTGATCATGACACTACTGTTCCAGCATCATCAGGTACCAAACAGGTGGACTTCGGCGACTTGAACGCGCGAACCAGGTTGTGCTTTCTTCAGCAGAAAAGTATTCATACGCGAAAGCAATGTTGGAGCCATTGTTAGAGCACTTATCCAACTTGTCTAGCACGGGGTTTTATCAAGAACTACAAGCGTGGAAAGAAACTGTTGAAGTAGGCCTTCGCCAAACGAAATCTGACTCAGGTGGAAGTGACAATGACGACAACGAAGTAGAACATTGATGTACGTGAAGATGATATGGATTCCGATCTCGATCCAGCCGATGCAATGGGTACTGCTAAACTTATGGATGCACTGGAAACCGCGGGCGGTGATGACGATACAGACTGCAGTTCTGATGACGACGAAGTCCCACCAACGCAGCCAAAAAAAATAAAGCAGGAACACGAAGCAACTGGTCTGCCTGAAACGAAGCCATTAAAGGGAGACAGCAAATTAAGGTGTGGCAAGTAAGAAACCCATGACGACTCGCCTGTAACAGCAACCCCGGCACCTGTCCTCCAAGTCGACGTAATCAATGTCCCGAAACCGAAGCGCCGAGGTAGACCACGGACAACTACCAAGCAGCTACGACAAACAAAAATTACGGCGCGGCTAGCCGTTCACCCATACCCTACTGGGTTGACTGTGTCGCTTGATCAGCTTCTTACATGGGCACGGAGCACGCCAAATTTGAAGTATGTAATGGAGACGATGGAAAGGTACCCAGTCCAGCTGGAGGACCCTTATCTGAGAGCCCGTACAATCGAGTGTCAATGGGAAGCTTTGCGGACGACGGATTATATGCACAGCTTTGTCATTCCATTCGACCTTACACGATCAATGATCGCTGCAGTAATCAGTGCTAAGAAGGAGAAAACAAAACCCGACGAGCTGAATGACAACGTTAAGCGTCAAGGTATCGTCCTTGACCTCGTTGCTTCTATCGACCCGAAACTCTGGAAGTTCAGCAGGTAAGGTTGTTTTACCATTAAGGTTGCTATTGGAGGGTCGCTTTAACTCGAGGGTTGCTCTTGCTATATCATTGCTTCTAGCCGGTTTGTGCATGCTTCAGCGGGTTTCTACATCATTAAAGCCCAGACCAAGGCTTGGATTGAGGACCGAAAGTGGCTGGAGCAGGACTGGCGTAAGGTCAGCTCGGACGTCGGTCTGTTTGCCGAAGAAACAAATACTGTCGGTTTATCTGATGCCGCGCGTTGTGGTCGCCATCAGGCTCTTGCCAACGAGATCATAGCAAAGTTTACTTCTTGCAGACTGCGCACCGAATTTCAAACGCATTCAAGTGGGGGGCTCATCAGCTTTGACAATGTGGTGGGCGGTCTCTGTCGAGGTTGGTTAAATGATAGCCCGATCGACTTTTGCTTGGCATCGATAATTGAATCGCACCAGAAATGCTACGGGTTGTCGTCGCTTACGGGAGCTGTAGGATGGCCATCCGCGCCAGATATACCACTTCGAGAGTACGATTACATCGTCACTCCTGTGAACATGAAAGCAAACCACTGGGGCATCATTATCGTCCGTATGTACTGCAAGGGGGCATCGAATAAGACGTTGCGAGCGCACATTTACATGTACGAACCTCTGATTGATGATGATTATCGCGAAGATATGGAGGTCGTGTGGAATGGTATCCCTAAAAACGAAAACGACGAAGAAAGTGAAGAAAAAGAAGGTCTTCGAGGGTTCGTGGAACGGTGGCATGAAGCAACGATGTCGTCAGTGAGGCTAATATTCGACCCGATCGAGTGGGTGGAGACACCACAGCAACCAGACCTATCTAGTTGTGGTGTCATGATAGTTGCCCAAGCATACAACTACATTTCTGGTGATATCTATCGGCAGACTTACAACGTCTCGAAGAATGATGTGAAGGTGATGCGTTTACGGATGTTGTGGGTTATCATGCATTCCCACCAGAGTGTGATGTCCGATTCCGATACTGCTACTGCGATAGATCGACAAGAAGCTGAAGGTTGAACTCAAATAGGCATGTGGGCTACTAGCGGTTTATTGCGCTTGTTAACCTTGTAGTCTGTTGATCGACATCTCGAGTAAAACGTCAAATGACAATACATCATCTTGAGCAGTATCCTCCTTGTTGCCCAAAGCTGCCGCTAACCCATAACAGCGCTCCTCGCTCTCCTCAAGTGAAGACTGAAGCACCAGCTGAACTCTCAATATCTTGTCCAGTTGATCATTTATTTCATCCAGCTTTTTCTTCAGGTCCGCAAGCTCCTTGAGTCTCGCCCGAAGCAACTCTCGCGTCAGCGTTTTCTCGTCCATTCTGGGGGCACCTCTTGAAAACGCTAAGTGTTGGTGAGTGTGGTACACATGCTGCAGTGTTGTACACAATAATATGTGGAGTTCTCGTATATGGTGTGTCAGACTTATCTCTATATTTAGACAGTCTAGTCAGCGCTTCATAGTAATTTACGTGCAGTTCAAAATAAATTACTGGTCACCAGCTGTTTTTGTGGTTGCTTTAGGCTTTATGGTTGCGTGTCGTGACGTTGTGTTAAGGTTGCGGTAACGCCATTCGGAGATTACTGTAGATTGGCAAAAAAACTGGACCAAATTAGACGGACATCATTTGACTGGAGAGTGGCAGTTTTTTTTTGAGGGGGTGAAAGTGTTAAAGACAGGACCAACGGAGGAGATCGGGTGCGAGGCCGCGTAGCCGCAGCAAACCCGCGCGGGGTGCCAGCGAAGCAGGGCCGCGCGGTATTTATTTAGGCGGGCCCGGCGCCGAGCTCCCCAGCGAGCCGAGCACTGTTCTCGGTCGGAGTTAGAATCTTATATCGCAGGAGCGCAGCGACTGCATTTGTGACGCGGAGCGGAGCAAATCCTTTACGCCTAGGATGACATCCGGCCCCGTCCCGTCTGACATTTGATGTGATGGACATTTATCCAAAAAATGTATTCAATTTCTGTGTGCTCCACACGAGACGGTGTACGCAGCCTGTGCCCCATTTGATCTACCCCAAAACCTGTCTGTCAGACCGTCCGTCTGTCCGTGACTCCGTTCAACGTCTTAGCGCATAAACCTCTGTTGTTGCCTGGCTGGGCGGCGCTTTTCTAATAGTGTACTCAACTACGCTACAGCCTGGCGACAATCGTTTTTGTTAGCTACCGCTCAGACGAACCCTAACCCGCTTCTAGAAGCGATGACATCTTCCATGGCTGATCACCTCCGCTCGCAGGACTACTTGTGCCAGCGTCGCTCGACAGCTTCTCTGCTGGTTGAACCGCGCATCTCTGATGAGGGTGCTGCCCGCCTAGTGGAGGCATTCGAACGAAACGAGACGTCGGCGGAGGAATACCTGTCGCTTGTTACGAGCGAACGGCAATTTACGCCTCGCACGACAACTCATGTGGTTGTGATTGAAACTGGAACCTATTGCTCAACATCGCCAGTCCCTGTTATCCTGAAGTCATTTCTTCACGACAACGGAAATGCTGTTGTTGGTGAGCTTCTTAAGCGCCGTGAAGTGGCAGTTGTGGAGAAAATCCCCTCTGGAGACATTCTCATTCATGTCCAGGCGTCGGATGCTGAGAACAAGCTCGCAGACCAAGAAGTGATGCTGCTAAGCAGGAAGTTCAAGATCAAGAAACAATCCCCTTCCTGAACAAGTTTTACCTTGATGTGTCAGGGATTTGCACGTCGGAGATTGCGAACGCAATTTTCTTGGGGCTTAGTGATGTTGGTGCTCGCCCGATGTTCTTTACCCCCCCGTGATGTCAACTTGGGGGCTCAAGTGGCCACACCGACTTGGCGTTTCTACTTTGGCAAGGAAACAGCGCCTCAATGCCTCATGGTGCATGGATTTGTGAATCAACTTACCCTGGATGGGAAGTTCTATGTCGCCCGCGGAAAACGCTCGACAGCGCCACCTGAACGTGCCTCGGGGTACAGGAAATCCCGCTATTCGGTGCAGTTACCAAGCGCAGCCCAAATGGAGGCTTATCACCACCACAGTGCATCCTCCTCGCCAAGTGATGCCAATAGAGCCCTGGAATCAGATGTTCTTTCGGAGCAAGTTAGCAGCACGCAAGAAAATGTTTCACTGCATCCAGCAGCGATAGCACCGATGAATGGTTTGCGAAACGCAACAGAAGACCCCTTGCATGATTCACCTGAGCGTGCAGGTGCGCCTGTAGCATCTCGCTCGCGTGAGCGCTCGTTGGACAACTGTGCACTCGGAGCATGTGGACAGTTCAGGTACGATCAGCCACAGCTTGGGCAATATGCATCATGACTGGTCGCAGGAAGACTTGCCCGTGGAGATGGATGTTGATCTGAGTGAAGATGAGGATGTTGACATGCTACGAAACATTGAGAGTGGATTCAAACGATGCGTCTCATCGTTCGTTGACGAAAATCCTTATGAAGCCTTGTCTTCATTGGTGGATTGCACCTTTGATACTTTTGAACCGGAGGTGGCGTCGGACAAAATTCCAGGTGTTCTCATAGTTCCGAGCTTGAAAATCAACAAGACTGCTGGTGCTCAGGCGGAAATGGAACCATTACCGACTAAGAAACGAGCAACTATTTTACCCGAGAATTCGCAGGTAAGCACCTTGGAAAACGAGGCATTTTTTACGTCAGAAGAAGAAACTCGCCTGGAGACGCGCGAGGACAGGGTGGAGCAAAATTTGCAGCACTTGGACCAAGTGACCTCTCTTCTAACGCAATCCAAGAACATGGACCTTGTCGTTCAGTCGATAAGAACGTTTCCTCTCGCGTGGTCGATTGCGTATTGCAATGACCTGATTCACGATGGTAAGAACCTCAAGGAGCTTGCAGAAATTCACCTATGGAATCGTGCCCTCGCAGCTTGCTGTGAGGTTGATACTGGAGTCTCATTCCACCAGCGTGTTTTGAGCCTGCATTTGAAGCTCAGAAAGACAAGGGAGGATTATCTTCGCTTTTTTGCGTACATCGTTGGTGCACCAAACCGAGTCCGTCAAAACCCAATGGGCTCTTATCCGCTGCCTCAGTGCTTTTGAGCTACTGAGCATCTACGAAGATCGCGCGAATTCTCAAGTTTCTTTGCCAACTTGGTTGTGCTCGGAAAAGGGGGTTCAAAGTTAATTGGAATGCAACCAATCAGAGACGAAGTTTTTTTTTCTTGACGTCATGCCATCATGTTCGCCAACTTGCTGCTTTGAAACCCCTAATTATTAACTCATGTGGTCAACCAGTAATTCGCTTAGTTTTATCGTCACCGTTTTTAGTATGGCCATGGGCGCTTGCCCCTAGATTATATTTTTTCCTCTATCTTACCATTACCAAAAGAGGCTCCCGCCCACTATATATTTGTAAATGTATATGTCCCTTTCATTTATGATATACTTAATTTGTGGGTACGGTATGTATTGGGCATTGTCCGGGAAAAACACTGCCGCTCACTTTACAGAACGCATGGATGTTGCGCTTATGCGCGGTAATAACTGACGTGTCGTTTAATGGAAAGTATTATCTCTATATCAGCACAAACCAGAGATCCGAAATTTCAATTCAGTTTTGAATTGTCAGCATCACCACCCCTCTAATAAAAGTGCCAATGTTGCCACACACAAAAATGAAAATTGCCGCAAGTCATGAAGTTCTAAACTAAGTCGCTCTTCTCCTATTAGCTCGCTGTCCAGCACGAACACCGAACGAGAAGGTCCGTCGATTAGGAACCTGCCAAATCATGCCAAGCTCATTCTGGTTGAATACCGCACTCAAGCTGTGCAACAAGGTGCGAACTGGTTGCCACGTTAGGCGCTCGTACCCCACCCAACAAATTAAATAAAGTTATTCTCCTGTTTGATTGCTTTTCTTGGCGTACACAGTATCAGCCAAAAATATCAGGTCCCTCGTCAAGTCGGAGTTGTCGCCTTCGACATCAGTTTGGGTTTCTTGTATTTTCATCGAGGGACAACACCAAGCTGTCCCGCGAGCTTCTTGGTCCATGTGTGTTAGCGTTTCGCACCTCGCGACTTGACAACTTTTGAGGTGGTTTTGCGAGGTATTCTGGCTAATTAGGAAATGGCAGTGTGATTTATCAACAATCTAATAGTTATTTTATTGATATTGGCAAGAGTTGTCGCACACTAAAAAAAGTATAGGCGCAAATTTAAAACAATGTAATAGTTATTTCTATCGGTTTATTTTTGGCAAGAGTCGTAGAACCCAAAAACTTAAGTGCCGTTTTTTCCGCCGATAAGAGCACTGATCCAGAGATCACCTTAACATCACATTTTTCAAACGCAGACGTGTGGACGATCTTGACTGTAGTTTTCAAGTGTGTCATGACAGGTTACTCCACGATTAAAACACCAAATATTAGACGCACCTCTGCCATATCGGTGGAGTCACGTTGCAGACGCTTGCAGACGACGTCGAATATATTCAGATGATCGAACAAGGCGACACGTTTTCTGTGCATTACACCTGCTGAGATCAGCTACTCCACCGAATCGACCTTCTCGAGCTCTCCTCGAATCTTGATGTAGCGCCGCGCCATCGTTAACGTTAAGGGCCAGCGAGCGATGTTTTGTTAGACAGACAGGAGATTAGTGTACTTCCTGAGTTCTGCGGAGTTGTTTTCCTGGCGCAATTCCACCATAAGCGTGTTAGCTTCGGACAGAAAAGCTTCATACGACTTCAGGACCCCCTCTTCTTAGTCTCGTCGACCGATTTGTGTTGCAGTTGTCGCCGACCATAATCCACACCATGGTCTGACTTTCAGCTTGCTCGCACACGATCTCGGAGATGTCTGGCAACTGAGCGACCCGAACCCCCACTTCTTCTGTACGCGACCTAGCCAAAACTTTGGTCGGCCACTTGTACATTGGACGTTCAACTCGAGGTGGCTCCATCGCTTCCGCCTATGCAGCCAGCTTATACTCTCGCTTCCTCGCCTCAGCGGACTTCGTGTTCTCGTACATAAGTTGTTGCCACTCCTGGTAACGTGGTCGTCCTGGACGTAGATAACGTCCGGCACTCGGAAAGTATCCATACTCCACAACTCTCGCTACTGCCGTCCGCTCGTCGATTGAAAGCATCTGCTGCGAAATGTTCACCACCTTCACTGCAACAGCCCAGGATTTCGCCGCATAGATGATCTGTGTCACCCAGCGGTCTCCACGTCCAGCCCAAACAACATCACGTTGAGGGGTGCCGAGACCACTTCGAATACGAACAATGCCGTACTCGCCTGGACCTTAGTAGAGCGACCGGTCAGGACACACCGCTCGGTCCAATCCATGATGTTCACGAAGTGGCCCGCCTCGCATCGCGATCGTCTCTTCATCCGAGAGTTGCACGAGTCCTTCTCGCACACATAACCGCACTCCTGCAGAATACATGAAGTTCATTCAAGGGGAGATAACTCCAGCAACGGCACGCGCAGCTCACCAGCTGCCTCGAAAATAGTGAAGCGTGCGACGTAATGTACACCTGCATGTGGCCAGCCGACAAACATCAGACTGAAGACCGTTTCAAGCTCATTTTCCAGTACTCGACCACCCCTTACTTTTCGCATGACGCTCCATTGTTTCCATTGGAAGAAATTGATTTTTTCCTTGGCCACAAAGCTGAAGCTCTGCAAAGGGTGGTCGTGTCTGGTGTTCACCGCGATGTACTGAGCATTGTACCCCGGATGATTTCCATCTTGATGGTCCATGAAGTTCGACTATCCGGCCCTTTCCGCATGTTTCCGACTGTTGCCACAGAGGTTGCAGCGAAACTGCCCTTGGTCGAGTGATCCGTAGAATAAATCGGCAAGTTACTTGTTGGAGACCATTGTAGTTGCGTGAAGAAACATTTGTGATCTTAAAAAAAATATTTGAAAGCATGGGGCCTATCGCTACAGCCCCTGGTCCGTATTTTGTCATGACGTGAAAGGGAAGTGCAGAACGACGTTAATGATGTCACCTAGGATTTACTATGATGCCAGATCGACAGGATTTGTTGGTTCAGTTTCGCACTCCTACCAAGGTCACTTTGGCAATATTTTTTTTATTGCCAATAGTTAAGCCAATAAAGTATTGTGAAGAGGCGTAATCGTGTTCTCTAGGCTACTGCAGAATAGGAAGCAACAATATACTCTCAGCGGGGCGGCAAAAGCCACCTGTGTAGTCGTTGGTGTATTCTGGAGTGACCCTCCAGACTCAGAATTTCTCTTGGTTTTAGTCCTATACCAACTGTAGTCCTCATTGGTCAACTGCATGTACTATACTGAAGATCAGTGTAACTTGTAATCCGCTACAGCCCCATCTACTGATTTCAGTTAATTTGCTGCTCGAAAACACTTCTTGGCAGTAAACCCATGGCAGCTCTGTGTTTTTCAAAAGTCGAACTGACCAAAGGCGTCGTAAATTCATCTGCCACGTTATCAATACTTGGTACCCGCAGCACATTAATTTCAATGCGCTCACACGCAAAGTACATGGTTGCTTGCTAATTTCTTTGCGCTTTCATTGTCCACGAAAACTTGTGACGGTTGCTGCTGTTCAACTTGCAACTCCTTTACCATCTGTCGTAAATGCACAACCTCCAGTACCGTAAGACTCAACGCCATGTGCTCGCCTTCTGTCGTGTGCCATGCGACCGTCCTCTCAGTTTGACTACTCCATGAGATAATACAAAATTTAGTCACGTAACCAGGAACAGCCTTTCTGTCATCAACCCGATTTGCAAAATCGGCATCTGCGATGGCATTCAAATGATCATCTAGTTTTTGATCCGACCACTCTAAAACGCTCGTCGAATTCCCCGGCCTAGCGTCTCTTTTAGATAACGCAAGCCGCGTTTAGCCGCTTTCCGATGCAGGAGATCCGGATTCTCCAGCAACTAGCTGCACTCTCTCATTAGATACGCCAGGTCTGGTCGAGAACCTAGCATCAAGTACATGAAGCTCCCAATCACAGCACGATATGGTTTAGTACTGATAAGTGCCCTTTCATCGTTATCGGTTAGACGCATGGCCTTGTTAAGTTTCATGTCAGCAGTGCTCGGCGATTTGCATCCATTGCATTTCACCATATTGAAGCGAATCAACACAGTCTCAGACTATTTTCTTTGACCGATAAAAAGTGCCCTCTCTTTGCGGTTCCGTGTGATCTCCCATTTAAAATGTAGTGTAGTTCACCGAGATCCTTCATCACGAACCGTTCACAAAACATCTGTTTCATCTTTTTGATGAGTTCCATCGATGGAGCAAACATGATCAAATCATTAACATAAAGACGGGTGAACACCAGTTTCCCTTAATTTACTTTAACTGTATCGCGAAGCCCTGCTCCTCCAAGAATGACTTGATCAACTGAAACCACACTCTTGGAGCTTGTTTCAAGCCGTAAAGGCTCTTCTTCAAATGACAAACCCAGTGTTCCTTGCCCTTAACTTCGTATCCGTCGAGCTGCACCATGTAGATATCAACATCTATCGTGCCATTCAAGAGGGCTGTCGTAACATCCATTTGGTGCACTTCATAGTCCCAGACGGCTGCAAGAGTCAACAATATCGACAGGGTTTCAAGCTTCACCACAGATCCAACGCCAACACTTTCATGCGCTTCTCACGCAGCATCAGCTCCCACGTATCGTTTTTCATCAATTCCTCATATTCATCATCAGCTATTATCTTCCAGTCTGCCGAGTGTACACTACCCATTGCTTCGTCGAGTGTCTCTGGCTCTGAATCTACTCCGGTCGACATGCAGCAATAGTCCTCCCTCCACGCTAAGACTAAGTTTTTGCCATTGCTCGTCGTAGCTCAGCACGAGCTTTCTTCCATCTAGCGGTTAATGAACTCACGTCTTCATCTTGATCGTACTCTCGCACACAATATACCCGTAGTCGCCAAACCACGTAGTCGGTTTACTAACCCGACCGCTCCGTGTTACTGGAGGGTTCTTTGAGTGAGTACCTTTCGGAGGCATATATTCGTCACTTGCAGTATCACACGAACCTTGCGTCCCCAACTCGGCCCGCTTCGCGTTCGGCAGTTCACTACTCCCTGTCTCGGAGAAAGGTTCTAAAGAGGTCGTTTCTCCTGCAGTCGGTCCCGTGCCCCGCCAACTGCTTTACCTTCTCCTTATTTTTCGGTTGGCTGTGTTTGGCACGCACCCACCTCTCAGGTGGTCTGGCTCGTGTTGGTCTTGCTCACAAGCTGGATCAACATCTTGCCGTTCACCAACTGCTCCGCCTTCGTCTGCACCTGTGATAGACGAATCACTATTAGAAACAACAAATCGATCTCTCTTTGGTCGACGCTCTGCGTCGTTACTGCTGGTACTTCACTTCTTGGCCCTACCTGACCGGGCACTAACATCACTTGCCCCACCTGTCCGGTCATCGTCTCCAGCGTTATCGGCCCCACCAGTCCGATAATCACCTTCACCATCAGCCTCATCATGCATTTTATCAAGCATGGGCTCGACATCTTTGCTACTAGTGCTAATCACGTCAAAATACCCACTTGTTGTCCCAGGAGGCGATTCTGGCCCTGGGTGAGCTTGCAGACGTCAGCTTTGTCCTCGCAGAAGACAACCGTGTGGTTATAGAACACGTTACGTGTCGGCGAAATGCTGAAGTTATCTACCACATCAGCTGGTAATACTGTAACACGACCTCTCCAGGAAGAGATTACTCCTTTGGCGAA
This sequence comes from Phytophthora sansomeana, assembly GCA_032158285.1. Taxonomy (NCBI): domain Eukaryota; phylum Oomycota; class Peronosporomycetes; order Peronosporales; family Peronosporaceae; genus Phytophthora; species Phytophthora sansomeana. Next base: position 45,086 of record JAPDHH010000209.1, read on the forward strand.
GCCTTCTAAAGATTCTTGATCAAATATACGGACAATGTCGGCATCACTTGTTGTTGTTCTTGTGCTGCTTGTGCGTCGTGCACATGCAGTGATGACGTTCACGACTATAGCCAACAAAAATCGCCGCTCTTGCCTTCGCCGCGAGTTTCCGTCTGTACGAGAGAACGGCACTGCCAAACGTTCGCAACTTGACATAGTCAGTTGTCTGTCGGCACCAGACTGAAAAAGGAACTTCCATTCCTCGTAACGAGTTCTGTACGATGTTCACGCAATGCAATACGCGGCAGCCATCGCTGCTTCGCCCCACATTGCTTCCGGTAAGCCGAAATGCACCAACATGCACCGTATCCACCCCGTGATTGTGCGAAGCATCCGTTCTGCATCGCCATTTACTCTGGGGTGTGCTTGATGCTGCTACTAAGATCCATGTCATACTTCGTTTCACACGTACTTGTGAGGTACTTGAATTTTTTGCATTATCCGACCTCAGCTTCTTCATTTAATACGCGCAAATGCGTCTTCACCCACTCATAGCGCGCTTTAAATTGCTTGTAGACGTCAGAGCGATGCTCAAACTGGTATATCGTAACGAAGCGCCTAGCAGCATCGACAAAAACCGCAAAAGTATTGCTTGCCACCATAAGATGGTTCTGCGTACGGCCGCCATGTATCAACATGTTCCATATCTCCAACTAAGCACTCTCGACTTTGTGTATGTTGCGACCTGAAGCTTCTCCTCGTCAGCTTCCCTTTAACGCAGATTTCACAGTTGTATTCACTTGAGACTCTTAAATTCACGCTTGTCAATGGCCACTGGTTATGACTAAATAACGCGTTGATTGCGTTCTTGCCAGGATGCCCTAGTCGTGTGTGCCAGAGATCCAGAGTATTGGATCGAGTAGGCAGCACCACCATTGCTACCTCTCTCAGACACTCCAAGTTCAATCCATATAAATCCGTCTAATCCACGCTAGCGATCGTTGTGCCAGAATTCGGGATAACGTCAGCTTGGTCAGGCATATCACAATGCACCTTGACTCGCTGATGTTTCGATAGCGAACGATTTAATTGTCGTCGAACAGAGTATAGACTACATTGTAACTCAGGTGCGTAGCGTTCTCCACGCAACATAATCGATCGTCTTTCACGCATAGTCTGCAATTCTTTCTGCACTGTATCAATGTCTTCTACACTGATGTGGTTCTGTCACCCAACTTGCACTAGAGCACTAAGCGAAGTGAATTCAACAACATCAGTCATCTGGTTCGAAATGTGACTGGAAGCACCCGGGTCCAGATACCAATGACCACGCGCCATTTCTGCTAGACGCGAAGGTAGACGAAAAGTGCAACTATGTACTGCATAAGCTACACCTTTTCCAGTCCAGGTTGGTGGTAGTACAAAGCAAAGCGGCTTGAAGTAGCACCTAAATTAAGAAAAATCATAATGTTTTTTCGAGAATTGTGGATTTAGTGCAGGGCAAACGGATGGTCAATAGCAAACTCCATGCCGAACCACCGAGGCAGGGGCGTTACGCAAGGACGCGTGTAAGGAAGGCAAAGATTGAATGTTTGTTGCGCACTACAACGGCATTACACCCACCACGGCCCGCAACATCATCAAGCGCGGAACCGCAGACGTTGGCCAGCGAGGAGGAGCCTAGCCGTAAGCACGTTGTGCTTACGGCAGAGATGGAGGGGGCCCTAGTGGCGTACGCTGAAGAGAACTGTTTGTTCATTCTAGCCCAGCTACGAGAACTTGTCTATTTCAACTTCAACGTCCACATACGCAAGTCGCTCATCAGCAAGAAACTGTGCGACAAGCTCTTTGATTTTTTTAATCCGCTTTGCTTTGTACTGCCACTACCTTGTATTGGCAAAGGTGTAGTAGTCAAGTTATTAGAGTACATGTACGTCAAACCATCTCAAAGCCAGAACTTCTCCGTGCTAGCACGGCATTAGTCTGCTTCTTTATATTCATAACTTGTAGAATAACCTGAGCGTTGTCATCACTTTCATTAGCGTAGTGGCTTTTACCACTTCCCTTAGCAGACTTTCCTCCACTTTACTTGGACGTGTTTTGGTGCAGAGCCACTGCTCTGGTCATCGATCGGTGGGCATTTCCCCAGAAATGGTCAGTCACGTTTGTGGTGTTGGTTACCATGGCAGTGAAAGCCACCACCAGCTTGCTTCTGTCCTCCACCATCTTGGCTATGTCCATTCTTGTGTCCACTACCATCACTTTAGTTGTTGCGACCGCCGGGACCATGTCCACCACGACCTTGACCACCACCACGTCCACGACCTCGACCACGGCCCCGCCTGCGCCCTCTTCCTAGCCCTCCACGAACGTAAAATGCTTTTTCTTCATTATCACGCCTGCTTGCTTATGATTTCAGCACATGGTCATCGTCGAAAGCCATTTGCAATGCAAGGTCAAGTTGATCGAAATTCGGCGCCTCGTCACGGCGTTGAGGTGGCTGGCTGGCAAAAAAATACAACGTGACCACACTCTCGCGACAACGGTCGTATCATCCTTGCAGACTTTTCATACTCAGTCACTGGTTGACCAACTTCAGCAACTGTTTCCATACCGCCGCAGTTCAGTCAATGATCATGCAAGCTGCCGCCAGACTTTAGGTGAATATGACTCGGCTTGGCCCTATTTTCTGCATACTGCATATATGTCTTGTTCCTGTATCGCATCTGCAAGTGCTCCATGATACGAAACGAGGTACGCTCATACCTCACAGACTTCATTATCTTGTTAGTCATCGCCTCGAAGATATTTTCCTTCACCCTGGACGTTTCACTTTACAACGTATCGTGCGCTTCCTCCTCCTTGCCCTCGTCGGGCTCCGCAACCTCGTCCTTACAGTATTTCCACAGTCTCTTACGCTGCAATTTCATTTACACACGATCAAGACAGACTTCGTAATCCTTGCCGTCGAAAGAAGGGATTGAGCTCTTCTCTTGGTGCAGCTCCTTGGCCTCAGTCTGCTTGCTCTCATACATGACGACTCAGTAATCAAGCTTCCCTCGCGTGAGCCTTGGGCTCATAACCTGAAGCGGCGTAGCCTTGTTCTCTAGGCTACGGCAGAGTAGGAAGCAACACGATACTCTCGGTGGCGTCAAAAGCCAAATGTGTGGTCGTTGGTGTACGACCTCCAGACTCAGACTTTCTCTTGATTTTAGTCCTACACCAACTGTAGTCCTCATTTGTCAACTTCATGTACTCTACTGATATATGTAATTCGAAACAAACTGAATTTGACCCGTTAACCACCAATAATAAAATTACAATTGGAAACTCCAAATATTAATTGAATCGCAACTATTTGTTCGCACCTCTGGTACAAACTATTCTAACCTGAGGGTGAACCACAGCGGGCGAAGCTGGTGCCACCTAAAACCAATTTGGTGTGCCGTCGAGATCGGCCTGAAGCAGATTAAAACCAATGAGGAGAGTGAAGAACCATTTGCTTCTCATGTCCAACAAAAGTACTTGTGGCGCCTCTGGTCCATGCCCCTTCCAACACGTCGTCGAGCATTGTCAAAAGAGAAATGTAGTGTACGGGAGACCACTGAGCTTTAAGCGAAGTATCGAGTAAAATACAGCATAAAGGGTTACAGTAGTACTGTATAGTGACACAAAATGAGTAGCTAAATATCATTATTTGATTTTGATCGAGATTATTATTTTATGAGCTTTTTAACAGCAGAAAACTAGTTGTAGTAGGTGAGGGGCAAATGATAGCGATCTGAACACCTTTTGGACAAATGGGGTTTTATCAAATGCAACCAGTATGTATATATATGGTGTAATGGTGTGACATTAAAGAAGTGAGAAATCGACAAAGAAAAGGAGCCCCGCAAGTATACACACAACCGGATCACTAAAAGAACCACCCACCTGTTAACTTCTGTATACCTACAACTTGTACGTCCTAGAATTTGTACGTCTGCTTGATTCCATTGACAAGTCTATGGAAGTACTCGCTTGCAAGCTTTCTGACCTCTTTCTTGAAGTACTATTCCCTCCATAAGCATTCACAGGCACCACAGTCTTTCTCACGCCACGCTGACGTTTCGTGCGGGCTTCGATTTTCACCTCCCGGACCCCTTAAATGCGGTCAGTGTGGGCACCAGTGGAGGAGTCCACAAATTTTGACTGTGATTGCCCATTCGTGAGAGTGACTCCATGCCTGCTAGAGCCCTGTTGATTTCCAACGTGTATAGCATCCCCATCGTGGAGCCACGCGTCAACTCGGCGACGTACGACTTGAACATGTCGGACATGATCAACGTACGGCATGAATAAATAGTTAGAAGACAGTAGAAATAAAAAAGGAATAAAGCGTACTCGGGTTTGATATACTTTTTGATGCAGGGCGACAGGTTTGGCTTGGTGCGGTCGTCGAACACCACTTTCGCAAACCACTTCGTCGTGGTGCAGTCCACGCCTCTGAACACAACAATCCTAGTGGCTCGTACCGTGGTTGTACTTGCTCTTCTTTCATGCTTCTCTCGTCGATCTCGACGATGTTGCTTTCCCCACCCACCTACAGGACCATTACACTATGTTTAGTGCGCGTTTAGACAGTACAAATACAGTACATACCTGTATGTTATAATGGAGCATCTCCGTGCTGCAAATACCACACGCATACTGGTATCACTGAGCAGTTGTCTTGCGCTTGACCTTGATATGCTGGGCAGCTTCTGTCACGTGCGTCGTAGATGTCCCGAAAAAGAAGATCTTCTTTTTGACCAGTTTCTCCAGGGGTGCTAGCCTTGGCGAAGAAGCACTTCGCCGGCACGCTCCGTCCAGCAGCACAAACGGTTGCAGCATCAGATCCCGCCATTGCTCACCATCGCGCCGCTGTAACCGCTGCACACAAGCGAGGAGCGAGCAGGCATACGCCCATACACCACTTGATCGCACCTTTTTCGGTAAAACAGGCCTTCATCACCGCCGCGAACGTGATGGCGTGGGCGTTGGTGACAACATCATATTCGTATGACGTCATCACCGGGTAGTGTGCAAGTTGGAAAGGGGTTATTTAGAAATGACGCGCGTCTATCAGTGTGTGGCTGTGGCTGTTGATGCGTATATCCGGTTGTCTACTTGCGGAGCTTCTTTACTTCTGTGCCGAGAAATCAGGAAAACCTACAGTCAGAAACGCATCAAAATCAGGTTTCTCTTCACGCGAGACTTGGTAGAAAATGGAAGGTTTCTATTGAATATTATCCTATCAACGAAATGGCGACTCATTATCAAACAAAATCGCGTCCAAAGAATCCTGACATTATCCCTATATCCGCCACGAACGATTTTAACCCTTTAACGAGTGCTGTTGGCTTTCTCAACAGTCTTAGATTAAACCTGCATCATTGCAAACATCACGAATTTGTATTAAGCTAAAAATAAAAAAGAGTAAAAGGTTCCGACTTTTACACTAGGCCAAGAATAATTCAATGTTGTGAACATATATTTAAGCATAAAAATGGAGATCGTAGGGAATATTGTACTAAGTTATGGAGACACATCGGGTAACACCCAGAGCTTAACAGGTCTAATAAAATAGTACTATTGTTGGGTACGTTGCTACAATGATACTGTGTTACTTCGTTTTTTTAAATCGGCTATTTATTGTTCTTTCACTTATTCTGCACTCATTATTCTGTCGTAATTCCATCTCGCTCTCGATGCTAAAACCAATTACCTAAAAGTAATTCCGGTCTAATACGATTTAACAACACAAGCTCGAAATAGGTATGACGGAACTAAGAGTGCCCCCAGCCCGCTGCTGCGATGCCCTTGAGTACCAACTAGGGTGTTGCGTTGATTTGTTTCATTCCGGTATCGGTATGTGGTACGCAGCGTGCCTCAGCTGTGCACCCACCCACCCCCTTCCTCCTCATTCACTTCGTGCGCGTCGAGTCGAAATCGTGTTAGGCCTGGCTTACAGGCCTTCGCTCCGCCAGCATTTCTTTCCCTACTGCTGCTTCCTGGGAGACTTGTGAAGCCAGCACAGGTAGGATAGGATACGTGCCGAATGATGCTAATATATGCCACTTCCTCAGTTCTATGTTTTTGTCAGTCATGACGAGGGCCTGAAGTATCTCATCCTCTATGAGGTGCGTGATACACCGCTCAGCGGTCATCTCGGTCGTGAGAAGACCTACGGCTTTGTGAGCAACCACTTCTGGTGGCCAAAGCTGTATAAGTGGGCGAGCACTTATGTTCGTACGTGCGCGACGTACCAACGGGCGAAATCCTCGTCGCATGCCGCAGCGCCTTTGGCGAGCTTACCAGTCCCCACGGGATGTTGGTAGTCCATGAGTTTGGACTTTGTGTTTGGCCTGCCGAAGGGCTCGGCAGGCAACGCGGACTCCCAGAGTCGATCGTTTCGGGCCGAGACCCGCGCTTCGCAGAGAAGTTTTGGACGACGGTCTTTAAGCTGGTTGGTTCCAAGCTGGACATGCCCAAAGCGGATCATCCGCAGACCGATGGTCAAACCGAATGCGCGAATCGCGTTGTGGAGGACAGCATTTGCGCTGGAACGCCAAAGCGTTGGAGCTCTATGCTTCCACTCGTTGAGCTTGCATTGAATAATTCTGTGGATGCCTCCACCGGCTACGCTACGTTCTACGTGAACGGGCTGGCTCACCCACGCGTCCCGCTGACGCCACCATTCCGTGGTTCAGGGCTAAGTGGGGGGATTAGCCGAACGGCTTGCTGACGTCAGCCCTACTACTATTCGTAAACAGCTTGACGAGTTTCTGTCAGCGCGTCTTAGAGCCCTTCGACACGTGCGTGACGCAATGCCTGAGAGCCAAGACATGCAAAAGAAGCATGCAGATACTAGAGGCAGAAAGAACATGCAAAGTTTTGAGTGACGTCGGAGACCTGGTTTCATTAAATGCTAAAACCTACCTACATATGCAGTGTCAGCAGTCGTCAAAACCAAGCTGAGACCTCGGTTTGTGGGACCTGTCAAGATCGTGGCAAAGAAGAGCCTAGCGTATACGCTCAATCTTCCGAAGAAGTTGCGAACGCATCCGGCGGTTTACGTGGGCTTGTTCAAGCCGTACCGGGAGCCGGCGAAGGTGGTCGCTGATGTGTTGACACCGAGGCGGAAGCCACAGGCAAGTGGCCGCCCAACATCCGAGCAAGGAGCTCGTTCTGAGCACGAAGTGTCACACCCTCATCCGCAAAAGGCGATAGGCGAGCAACTGTTCCTGAAGCAACGTTGTCGCCCGCTCTGCGGTCTCAAGTCGATCCGACAGATCATGGAGATCGCGCAGCTGAGGCAGTCACTGGATCTCCTGATCCAAGCGTCCATGATCGTCCGCACAGCGGCCCACGATCAGAGACGCCTCGTCAGCGTGACAGCGATCACGATAGACTTCGCCCCGAAGAACTCGAAGACCTTCCTCAGACGCAGGGTGGAAGCCCGGCCTTTCGGGGATTCTTGATTGGAAACAGCGAGATCCTCTATCATGTAAAGCGCCTGTTGGCGCGTCGACGTCGCAGGGTTAAAACCAGTATCTGGTAAAGTGGCGGGGCTACCCTCACTCGGAAAACGCGTAGGAATTCGAGGTACCACTTCGGCAGGATTGCACGGACATCGTGGACGCTTTTGATCGGAACAATCGTGTCTCCGTGAGTCTTCGACCGCTTCGGCGGTCACCACGCGCTTCCCGCGAGTAGACGCAGGGAAGGAGGGTCCAAGAGCAGAGCTTGAGCTCTGGCTCTGAGTACCGGAGGCCGCCAAACAACCATGGTGGGAAGAAGTGTGGCTCGCAAGAGCATAACGGATAGGTCCATAGGATACGGGGCGACAGTCCGAACGCAGTTGTCGCCTAGCCTTCAGCTTCACGAAGCCTAAGCGAAGCGAAGCCCACGCTCGATACGAGCATCCACGTCATGATTACTAGGTCGGAAAGCTTCTAGGTTTGAAAGCTTTCGGTGGCGTTGCATTCAGCGCTCAAAGAGTGTGTCGTCCCCGTCTGCTGATTCACCAGGGGTGAGGACGATGGGGATGGTCCTCATGGAGGGCACGGCATCCCCGCTCCGCTGAGCCTGAGGTCAGGTCTGATAGTCATCGACTGTTACTGCTTGAGGTTCCAAGAACCAAGCCGCACGCTGGTTGAGCTCTGCGGGAGTGACGACCGCCGTCACGACCACATGAGTGACCAGGGTTTCCTGAACCGCTAACCTTGCTGAAGTTGCAGGATTCTGGGCTTCGTAGCCTCGCTACATCCAAGCGCTCAGATTGGGTCACTGCTCGGGACGTCGGATCGGCAAGAGCATCCCCTACGACTCGGCGAGTCTACTCTCTTCGGCCTCGTCGAGGTTGTTGGTAATCGTACCAGGCTCGCTCGCTCAAACAAGGAGCGAAGCGCAGACAGAGCAGTGGACCGACGTTCGGGGAACGGATTGGGAGTGCGAAGTATTAGCTTGGGACATGTACCCTGTGATCGCCCCCTCGCCAGACATCTCGGTGTCGTACTCATAGCCCACCTCAAGATCATCAAAGAGGTAATCTCGCACCATGGGCGGACGACGGTCACTGACCGATGGAGACAGCAAGCCAGTTGACTTATCCTGCGCTTGTTGTTTCTCCTCCATCGTAGGAAGCTTGGCGTCGGCCTTCGGCAAGGTTAAGGACATAATGCACGACATGTAGTGGAAGAACACGGGCCATCCCCAGAAGCGGAGGTCGCTTGTGTCGTGCGGTCGAAGGACCAAGATGATTTTTGCCCCGTTGGCATTTGGGGTCCGTGGGACTAGCTCTTGGAGCAAAAAGATATTTCAGGACACCGTCCTTGGGGTGGCACGACCACGGCGTGGACACGAGTGTCAACTGTCTTAGTGGGGGGGGGTAACGGAGTTACTCGCGGCTACATGTAACCTTCTGGGTACATTGGTGTGTGTCACGCTATTGTGGTGTGACCGTAAAACACACAGTAGAGTTAATTTGCTTTTGTTAAGGTTCATATAGACTCTAAGGAGAAGGGTACGGATTACCCTTGAGTTAACCAGTTTATTTCTATGGTGATGCCTGAAATTAACAAGTCGCTGCTGTGGTGTGACAGAAGATGTGAACTTCTGGCGCCTCCAAGCACCACAAGCTGTCAAGCTTGGAAGCCATGGACGCGTAAGTCGAAGTGTAAGGAACCAGGTGAATTTGGAGGTGCTCGTATTTTGTCGAAATGCATTTTACTTATCGTAGTAACATCAAAAACTATTCTCAAAATTAGATATGTCCCCTCGCAGTTAAATAAAGGGCTCTCATGCGTCTACTAGATCAAGTGTTGACCAATTTTGTAGGGAGAGGAGATGACATGGACTTATTCGAGCAATGGGAGGCCCCATTTAAAGACAACGCACGTACGATTGACGATAGTTATAGCATGGAACTGCTCCTGCAGCTATAGACGCAGAACCAAGTACGTAGTGCGTGAGAACTACGATGGGCTTGCGAGGCCTTCGCCAGGATGCAGCATAGCAAGGGTAGAAGCTCGAATATTTCCATAAGCAGGTGCGCTTGGCATCGCAAGCATCTACGCAGTGGCCCTTTTTGCAGAGTTCCACTTCGTTGGATCTTAGATGAAACCTTGGATACTGATCGGTTAGGAGTGAATTTTTTTCAGAAGCAATCTGACAATAGGAAGCGGCCGAGAACGCCATGTGAGGCAAAACTACTGTTTAATGGTATAATTGAGCGGTTAACCAGGTGTGGAGGTAGCCTGTGACATGCTTCTGCTGTAAGAGCAACGATAAGTTTCGTATGTCTCGTTTTGTTCTGTTCGCTGGGTTGAGCGGCTTGTGCGGCTGATGCCCACGGTATAAGGTGGTGAAGTTGTTGAAGGTGTTTAAGTCAGCCATAACTCGTGCGGCAGGAGCCACATCAGCAAGTACGTACTGTGTGAGATTTACGATGGGTTTGTTGGGCATTCAACCCGTGTGCTATACAGTATCTTCGATAGACGGTCTTGACTTTCCACGAACGGGTGGGGCACCAAGGCTTCACGCACCCACGAAGTGCATCGATTGGCAGAGATCCACTTCGCTGTAATGAAGATGGAACTCTAGCCACTGGTAGGCTATGAACTAGATTTTGCGTGGTTAATAAAATTGGCCTTTGTGTAAAGTACTAATCAATGGTATGCGTGGTCGGTGGCAGCTCGTGACATTGCATGCTGCTCGTGGCTTGTGTGAAAGTCTCACCTTCATGCGGTTATTTGGAATTGGCTAGATTTTTTGGCTGTGAACGTGAATGTTGAGCACTGCGAAAGGTGTACGCTTTGAGTGTGTGGCTAAAAGGATGTCTAAGATCGTTTACTGCGCGTTGAAGCAAGAATTTAACGCAAAGTAGTTTTGATTGGTGGGCGCTTTAAAATGACGCATCAAGCGCAGCCCACCAAACGATGTAGCATAGTGACTTGCTGCAGATGGTTTGTTGTGGGCGGCATTCAGCGCTCATAGGGACTTGCACTGCTCTCAGGCCACTTCGTATTTTTCTTCGTTGAACGCACTACAACCTCCAACACGCATCTTCATCTATAGCTCGCAAATGGGCCTACTCGACGCCATTCGCCAAGACGTGCTCAAGCAAAAAAAGAAAAAGCGGTCAACTTATTTTCCAAGTCAATGACTTCCGCAGTCCAGCTGCTGATGTCGGCGTGACTGTCAAAATGTGTTGCACCTCTCCCGAACGACTGAAAGCAAAAAACGGCACCTGCATGACCGTCATAAACGCGTTGCAGCACGACGTCTTTGATCCGACACTGGAAGTTCTCAACGATATCACTGCTGGCAAGCGCAAGCCGACCATTGCCCAGATCACTGTCTGGGACTCGAACGTCAAGAAGGGTGTCTCAAACAGGCCTAACATGGCATTTCGTGTTGGTGCTCTGATCTGCGACTATACCGAACCGATATTTGCTTGTTCGACTGCGCTGGGAAAACAAAATGTGTTACATTTATAATGTTTATGCCCCAAACGATGCAGCATCTAGAAAAACTCTTTTTGAGCGTCTTCCTGTTGATTTCAGCGATGACGTAATTCATATTGTGTGTGGATATTTTAATTTGGCAGTGGACCCAGAAGTGGATGCACTATCAGATCACCCTCAATCCGATTCAAGTAGGAAGGCTCTGATGTCATGGTTAACTGAACTCAATGCAGTGGATGCGTGGAGATTGCATCACCCGCAAGACAAGATCGTTTCTGGACCAATCCCTCGACGGAATCGTATCGACTACATTTTTTTATCTGATGACTTGGTTTCTTCCAGCTATCACGATGCTAAGTATAAACTCGGCTGCTCTGTAGTAGTGAAGGCTGTGTTCGGCTGTGTTGTTGGACGTCGACAAGCAGTACCTGCAGCGACCCTTTGTGCATTGCACATCCTGGTCGGTTGTCTTGGTCGGTCGGAAATATCTTGGTCGGAGTATGGTGAAATTTTGGAAGGTTTATACTGGGTACGGACCGTGTACCCAGTATCCTGGATCTTCGTCTGGATCTGCAAATCCTCGTCTGGAAGACGAAAACCTCGTTTGGAGAAACGATCATCCGGCGAGCTCAGCGCTTCACTTGGCGCCAGTATGGACTTGGTCAACGGTCGTCTGGAGAGCCTTCCTCTTGGACAGTCACTTGGGCTTGAGGGTCACTTGGAATGTACACGTGTCAGTTCACGTCCGCCTTGGGCTCGGGTGCAGTACGGTCTCTTTTGAGGTCCGTTGGTATCGGATTTCACACGGGTGGACGGCTGGGACAGGTGCTGTGCGATTTTTGTACAGTCACCTCGCGTCACACACGTCGACTCCGCCCGAGAAGTCATCTTAGCCGGAGATAGCCATCCTAGACGGAACCTTCCTAGAAGTTACCTTCCTAGAAGTTACCGTCCAGAGTGGCTAAGCGCAGTATACACCCTGACCGCGATCCAGGAGTTCACCCGCTTCGCGTCACGTTGCTAATGATAGCATGTACCGAGCAATACCTTTCTAACTGCTCGATTTGATGCGTGTGTGGTGTACGTCCCGGCATACCACCAGCGAGCCTGACCTGTCGATCTGTACCGGATTCCGTCTTGTACGGGCTGTTGATAACACCACTGCGTCAGCTGGACTCCGTTACAGCTGATAACATGTGCTGTGACTGTTTGAAGCTTCGCGCCCAGCGTCCACCATCACGTACGTCTTGTTACTGCTGTATTTGTCTGCTTTGAGTCTCTTACAACCGTTCCAGCGCTGCATTTGATTCAGGTCAAGATGCCTTGACAAGCGATGCCTCCCATGCACTCGCCTCAGCGAGGCAGGACTCACAGCGTTCACTTTCATAGACGACCGAGTCGTGTTCGTCGAAAGCCACCGCCCGTCTTATTTCCTGGTGGAACAAACCCAGCTGGTTCCCGCAGTGCGTAATCGAAAACTACGTCTTAAAAACTTTTAATTTGCGCTAATTATGCGATGGTGCGATACCTTGCAGAGACTATGCCAAGCGATCTCGTCCAAACGCCATATTGGCTTGTCAGACCATACATCAAACTTGAGCTATCGTTTGCCAAAATGAGAGCCATTTATATTATGCGCTATGATAATTGGTAGAAACTGACTGACCCTTATGACAGAGTGACGCTTCTGACAGGGAGAATACGGTGTATTTATTTCCGCCAGTAGCCAATCAGATCGCAGCTTTAGTATTTTGGACAAGAGAATCCCAGCAATGGCAGATCACGAGCGCCGTTGCCAGCAGTTGCTGGATGGAGACACAGTGCCGTGTCTGGAAAAAGCCGTCGATGAAGCTCACGCGTGTCTAGAGGCTGACAAAACCCATGTCCGTGGGTATCTGCTGTTGACCGAGGCGCTTTGCCGACTACGAAGACATGAAGATGCCGTAACGTGGTTCAAGAAAGGTTTGAAACGTCAATTTCAAATCGAATGCCAAAATGCTGCGAGTAACTGCGACGCTGATGTTTTGATTTGATGTACAGGGCTGGAGCTGCATCCGGACAACGTGGAGCTTCAGAAGAGGCTGAAAGAGGCTCGAGTGGTAGTACTGAATGGTTTACTTGAAGAAAGTGAAGACGAAGAAGAAGAAGAGGAGCCGTCGAAGACGAATGAAAGTATGAGTGAGGATGATACAGAAAAAGACAGCGTCGGCAGCTTACGTGAGATGCAACTTGCTGAGGGCGACGTCTCGTTTCGTTCGACAGAGATCGTTCAGCGTGCACAGACGTATGCTGCTTCTGGGCTCGAGAAGGTATTAACAGACGGAGACAAGACGAACTGGGTACAAGACGGGAGGGGAAAGCAAACTACTATTTTTCAAGCCAAGATGGAGCGCGTACTGGAGCATCTGGACGTGGTGAAGCTCGCGAGGCTTTCAGCCATGTATATCATCAACGAGCTACTTAATCTGCGCCGCGTCACCTTTGGAATTGGACTCTTCTTTCTCGGTTTGCTAGCCCAGGCAATCATGCATCGACAAAAGATAATGGTGGTCTCGATGCTGCTAATATGCTTCTATCGCTCACAGCTTAAGGAGCGTGCGCTGCGTTACGTGCATGAGTGGGTGCAGACATCTACCGACAAGCTAGGATCTTTCACGTGGGCTCCACGTATTGTTTTCGTGATTCCAGTGCTCATGAAGGTATTTGGTCAACTGAAGTTTATGCTCTTCTTGCAGCAAGATGTGCGTTTGGCAGGTATCGTGGTTGGAGTGACATCCGTGCTTGTTGCAAACTCTCTCCGAGCTGGCGCTAGATCACAGTCCAAGTTATGGGGCGAAGGAAGGCGGTTGAAGTTTGCTGCATACTTTTCTAGCATCGTGTACTGGGTATGCTGGCGTGGCCAACTAAGCGACACAATACGGTTGCTCGGACCAGCATTTATCGATGCAGCTGGAATTGTGCTGGGCTCTGTTTCATCTTCTGAGCTACAAGAAGTTTGCAGGCGGGCTTTGAAGAGGCTCTATAACGATGTTGCGAACGATATTCAGTCTGATGTTGAGCTAGATGCGTGGTTCATTTTGGGTTTGGCAAATTGGACTGTGGAGTACTGGCAGCAACCTACCGACTTTTCTTTGGAAATGCTGTCAAAGATGTTGTCTGAGTGTTTCGATTCTATGGAGAAAGCGGCAACGCGGACGTTCAACCCCGAGTTGCGTCATTTGCGAGAGCAATTGATGGAAATGCAAATTACAGACGAAATGCAATTGCTGGTTGCTTATTTAAAGAAGAGCCTTGAGGATGTTCCACCATCCCAGGCGTTCGGTATGACTGCGTTGTTCGCTAAGCGATGTCCGTCTTTTGCGGTTTTCGGTCTTTTGGTCATTTTCTACGGAGTCATATCCCTCCCACTACTGGCATTCGTCGTTTCTGAGTTTCCGGACGCGCGCTTTCTGTATGATTGTTACCGCGGCGGAAAACTTCACAAAATGGATGGTTTGGAGCTCATGTTGCTGGGTTCGCCACTCTCCCGGGTCTGGAAAAATGTCAAAGGGGCTATTTACTGTTTGGAGGGAAGTGTCACGTTTTCAAAGGCTGTCGCTACTGGAACGCATATTGTATCAGCTGCTGCGCGGATCAGGTACTAACGCATTACTGGAAACCTCATAATTTGAGAATTTTAGGTCGGGTTGGCTAATTGTGATTTGTATTTCATGCTCTAGTGAACTGGCAGCGTTTGCATCGCGAGTGAAGAAACAAGGCGTTTTCGCTAACGCTCACGATATCCCGGATCATATCGCGAATGCGTTTCTCGTCACCAAAGATTCGAGGTTTGGATAGATTGTTGGACTTGTGGCTGGATGGATAAACACTAACGAATTTGCTCGTACCTTGCTATTCGAAGCTTAATCATTGATGGCGTGCGCTACATTCGTGAAAGTGCGCAGTTCCAGGACCTGACGAGCTCTATCGCTGGCTGGTGGTATGGTGGAAGCACGAAGGATACAAGTCGATCGCAACAAGAAAGCTAAGCTGCTTATTTAAAAACATGTATTCGAGTCAAGGCATATCATTTCTATGTATGTACCGGTACGGGAGATGCGTGGGGCGGAGAGGGCAGGACCACCATGAAATACGTCTATGTTTGCGTCCCCAGCAACCGCTGCTCATTCGTCTGGCTGCCGCTCTGTTGCTGTTGTCTTCATTTTTGTCTTTGCCGGCAGCCGTCACTGGAGGAGAGAACAACAAGCTAGTTGAAACGGCGCTTTTGGTTGAAGCGCTTCATCTCCATGATCGCAGACGAAAGCGGCTGCTCGCTGTACTCGCCCTTGATCCAGGGGTGATTTAGCGCCTGTGCTGCGCTAAAGCGCTCCTGCGCTGACACATTAAGCAGGTTGCGGATCAAATCCTTAGCTGCGCATACGTAAATAAACATGTTAAACTCGATTCTCCACAAGATCAGAATTAAAAGCACACAATCATTACCTCCGTCCGATACATTTGTCCAGTAAGGGTGGGGGAAGTCCAGAGCACCAGAGCGGATTTTGAGATATACTGACTCCAGGCCGTTTTCATCTTCTGAGAATGGAGGGAATCCACACAACCTGAAGGTATATTCCGAACGACGGCACGATGAATCGTAAGAATCTGAAGTTAATACATGCTGACAGCAAAGACATTGCACTTACATGATATACAAGACCACGCCCAAACTCCACAGGTCCACCTTGCTGTCGTAACCTTCTCCATTCAGTACCTCGGGCGCTGATTGCAGAGAAATACACATCAGAATATCAGACTCTTGCCAGAATATTGGCACTCAGACCACACACGCTGTTGGTACTCACCAACATAGTAGTCTGTTCCGCAGCTTGTGTATGCCCGGCCACGAGAGCGTGCGCCATCATCTTCGTCCTCCAAGATCTTTGCAATACCGAAGTCGCTAAGTTTAACGTCGCTGCTGTCGCCGCTGGCGAGAAGAATGTTTTCTGGCTTGATATCGCGATGCAAAATGTGGCACGAATGCAGATAATGAAGCGCCTGTAGCACGTTAGTGACGATCTCTGCCGCCTGTCGCTCCGAGTACACGCCCACGCGGACGATGCGGTCGAACAGCTCGCCACCCGTCACTCTGTACAGCAGCAACAAACACAAGAGGTTGACAAGTTCAATACTCTGTTCTCTCACTGGACGAGCGGACTGGTAGCCAGCGTACCTCTCCATGACTAGGAGCAGCTCCTGGTCGCTCTCGTAGACCTCTTCGAGGCTGATGATGTTGGCGTGCTTGACCCGCAGCAGGACTGTGATCTCGTCCCGCAGCGTCTTCTTCTTGACACACAGCGCCTTGTTGATGACCTTCACGGCGAAGATCTGCTGCGTCTCCTTCCTCCGACACAAGTACACGAGCGAGAAGGCGCCTCGGCCGATGAGGTCGCCCACGTCGTACAGTGAGTGGAACATGGCCACGCCGTGCACGTCCGTGAGTCCCTGGGTCACGAGATGGTCCTCCTCCTTGCGGAAGAACGCCGAGAGTGGGGGAGCTACGAACAGGAACACGCCACAAGCGACTGGTTAGCCATCTCCCACCCACGTGAGACTCCCCTCAATGCAAGACGGACCTTTAAACGCCGCCATAGGAGCTGTGGACGCCAAGTGATGGACAAGAAACTACACGAGCGAACGGTGGGGGCTTCTCTCTCTCTCCGTCTTTTGCGGGCGGAAGCTCGTGAGCTTTTTTCCTTCTGTGTGTTGCCGAGCTGCACGACGAGACGGCGAGGCGTTAGGCGCAGGCACGAGCTGAGTGCGATGGCTTGGGCCGTCGTCTGGCGGATTGCGACTCACTCGATCAGGCGCTTTGGGGAGTGCCGCCCGGCTTCTTCTCTGGCACGCCACGTCGGACTTAGTCGGGCTATCGATCGATGATTGGCTGAAAAAACACGTTTTCAACCAATCGTCGAGTCGATGTAACGAGAGGAAACTGGACAGCCAGTAGCGAAGGTGCTGCTGCCATGCCATGCGGGGCACGCGGTCTGCGCAACCGCGCGGACATACGAGAGCGAACAATTCGTAGGGTAGACCACCTGCGTTGGCGGCAATGTATTTTAGAACCACCTGCCATTGGAGACGCCGTCGTCTCCACCAAAACCCACTCAGGGGGCCACGCACGACAAGGCAACTTCAACTTGGCGTTGCCTTTGCAGTCGACCTCCACATCGAAAGTGTGTCGCGGATCTCCGCATCTCTCCTCGCTGGTCGGCAGTTCAGCTCAGTTCATGCCGTGCGTGATGGTGATCAGCACAACCGACACCAGCGAGAAGCTCAGCACCAGGTACAGCCACGCCTGGTGCGCGAACGGACTCGCGAAGCGGTTCTTGTTGCCTCGCGCCGCGGGAGTGCCCGGGCGCGTGACGGCCACCTCCATCGGGTGCATTTGCTTCCACTCCACCGCCAATCGGCGCCGCAGACAGAACACGAGAAACGTAGGGACGATCCACTATTCAACACCAAAGCACGCAGGCACGTCGCGCAGTTGTAAGTGCGTGCCCTCTGAGAAAACACGCAAAGCCATGAGCCGAGTGAGAACACGTACCTGAATGCCCAAGCCAGCGTATGCGCCTGTGAAGCCCACGAGCATGGACACATCCTCCGTGAAGAACGCCACCACGAGCGGCGGCAGAAGCGCCACTAGCGCGTACACGTTGGTCTCCAAGAAACCGTACACGCCGCTGGAAGGGGTGGTCTCCGTAGTCGCTTCCGACTCGTTCATACTCGACGCGAGGTGGCGGATATTTTCACGGAGCGTGATGCAGATAAGTGGGAAGCTTGCACTGCGTGGCCCAGCATTGCATCATTGACATCGCATTTTCAGTACATGCAGGCGGTGTGGATAGGACAAACGAGCACCCACCTCAACGTGAACACTGGGAATAGGCTGAGGAAGTATCCAAACGCTTGTACTGGGTAGTCCTTGAAGTTGAGTGTGTACACATCCTAAACATAACAGAACAGAAGCCGCCAAAGTCAGCGATAACTGTGCAGTACATGAACACGAAGCATTTCGACCAACCTCGACGTCCTCTGGTTGAAAACGGAACGTCGCGGAGGCGCACAACACGAAATATACGCTCAGGACCGCCTACGAGGAAGAACACCAACAAAACGTGACCACAACGACTAAAATATAGCAACGTGTGAAAAGGACATAGGTCAGCACAGGGCATACCATGAAAGACGACGCCAGCACCATGCCCAGTTTCGATTTGTCCGTGATTGGTGCAACGAGGCCCGGAATGCTACAGTAGAAACGTCAAAGAACATGTACGAGTTAGAAGCTTCATTCCCCTTTCATATTCGTATTGTTGCAGCACGCCGTACCTGTGGTGGCACATGAACGAATAGATGCAAACGCCAAAGAAGGTCGCCACGTTAGCAGGCTTTTCGTAGCTAACCACGTCAGCCACGCTACGGCCATGGCCACGTGCGATTCCGACGATGGCCAGTACAATCATAAGTCCAAACGAGGCGTGGCGGATGACAGTTGAAACAAGCTGGAGTGTACGCGTCTTGTGCACGTGCCCAAACGTGAACGGCCCAAGCAGCAAGCCGAAGAGCGCAACAAAGAGGCGGTACAGATCCGAGCTGTTAAACTTGTCAGAGCATTCCCACACAACAGCATCGGCAGATGGACGCGGGCAAATAATTTCGCGCAAGGATTTTGGGACGGCTGCAGTGACATTAGATATACATGTAAACAATTAGTGCCGTCGCCACCCAAACTGATCGCCTTCTCCTCCCAAAGCCCCACTTACCAACAGCGTAAATAGCCAAGTCACCATAGAGATACACAGTGATGCATGCATAGAATGCAACGATGCCGCGGTGGTTGAAAAGCAATTCAGCCATTTCAGCCAACTCCATCTGCAAACACCCACAATAATTAGCAGCTACATCACTAGTAGGAATAGTGATTCACTACTCAAGCATAGCTCCGTATCCCAGTACCTTCTTGGACAGATCAAAGTGGAATCTCAGCTCATTTGTCTTCGCCCGTAGTTTTCGCTCCAACGCATCTTGTTTCTACAGAACGCAAGCACAAACCGAACGTCCGTGACGAAGTCATCCACACATGAGGTCTGCTGATCCACGAATGCCAAAACATGTAATAGTACTTCGTTGGCGACCATTAGCGGCACAAACTCCGAGCGAGCGTCGCCGTCGTCGCTGTCGCTGAGCTCCTCGACCGGCCGCTTCTCGTCCCCGTTGCTAGCGTCCACCCCCAGCTCCCGTGCGCGTCGCTTGAGAGCGTTGACGCCCGCAATGGCTTCGATCATGAAGGTGGACGTCACGTAGCTGACCGAAGCCAAGATGGATAGGGCGATGGACCCGTATATAAGTCCAACCTGCAGCGACAAAGAGCACGAGTTACAAACTTTACAGACTACTGCCAGTTTATTCAAGTCGTTGCGTGCAGTTTACATTGGCGAAGGCATGCGGAATGGTGAGTGCGCCAGCCCCCACGATGAGGTTGAAGATGAACACGAAGCCCGTGAGGGGCGAGTAGCTGCCGATGCTTGGTCCACCGCCTGCCATCGCTCTGATACTCTCTCGGGGATCAGGTCGTTATCTCTCTCGGAAGAGGAAGCAATACCACCGGTCAAATCGAACTTAGTCGAGAACATTAAGTACGACGAGCTCACTTCAAGTTGCAATGCAGTCCATGGCGCTGCTGCGTGCTCGCTTCCTGCTCACCAGCGGCCACTTGGTGGCCACTTGCTTGGTCGGTGTGGAGGTTCGTCTGTCTGCTGTTGTTGTTGTGGTGGACGGCTATTTGACGTGGTTGGTATGGCAAGACTGCAAGCGTCGTAGCGTATCTGTCATTCGCTTTGGCCGTCGGGAGTCTCCTCGTGGGTCTCGATGTCTTCTCGCCCACGGTAGATGCACGTACAATGCGTGGAGACTCCAGTATTTTCTGTTGCTCATGAACTATTTGTCTGTAGAAGAACGCCGTGCATATCTTCTGCCACTTCCTGGGTGGCGTTCTGGTCTGCCAAATGATCCTACACGACCTGGATCTCGGTCGATATCTCTGGTACGAAAGCATTTGTATGCCAAAGGCATGTACCATAAGTGACAAGAGTGCATGGCAACAGGTACGAGGTGTTGATCACCCACCTGCCGAGTTCGCTCTGCACATTCGACACGATCGTGCAGCTCTTCGTCCTCAAGACTGCTCGGCAGACATATTGACAACGATCGCATTTGGTGCGTATGACTAAGTGTTATTATAAAAAAGAGCAATACTTCACACTACTGCGAGGCATCTGTATCCCTTCAATTCGGTGTCTCCTGTGAGCTCAGTCAAGTGCGAGTTGCCTAGGCGTTGTTCTTCTTCATCAGGTTCAGCGCACTGCCGTTCTTGAACCACTCGATCTGCTCCTCGTTAAACGTGTGGTTCACCGTGATGTCGAACGTAGCCTCGCCAGAAGCAGGGGTCACGCGCAGCGTCAGCGGCTTGCCAGGGCTGAAGGTCTTCAGACCCACGATGGCCACCTTGTCGTTGCCCGTGATCTTGTCGTAGTCCGCCGGGTTCGCGAACGTCAGCGGCAGCATACCCTGCTTCTTCAGGTTCGTCTCGTGAATACGCGCGAACGACTTCACGATCACGGCACGGCCACCAAGGTGACGCGGCTCCAGGGCGGCGTGCTCGCGCGAGCTACCCTCACCGTAGTTCTCGTCACCGATCACCACCCAGCTGACACCGTCGGCCTTGTACTGCCGAGCGACAGCAGGCACCTTGTCGAACTTGCCCGTGAACTGGTTCTTCACACTGTTCGTCTCACCCGTCTCGGAGTTCTCGGCACCAATCAGCAGGTTGTTCGAGATGTTGTCCAGGTGACCACGGTACTTCAGCCACGGGCCAGCCATACTGATGTGGTCGGTGGTGCACTTGCCCTTAGCCTTGATAAGCACCGGCATGTCCGTGAGGTCCTCGCCGTTCCACTCGTCGAAAGCAGACAGCAGGGCCAGACGCTCGCTCTTGGGGTCAACATTCACCGTCAGACCCTCACCGCTGGCAGGCGGTGCCTGGAACGTCTCCTCACCGGGGTCGAAGCCACGAGGGGGAGCTCCTTGCCGAACGGGGCAGTGAACTTGAAGTCCTTTCCATCCGGGGTCTTGATCGTGTCCTTAGCCGGGTCGAACGTGGTAATACCAGCAATCGCGCTCACGGTCACCAGCTCGGGGGAAGTCACGAAGCTGTGCGTGGCAGGGTTGCCATCAGCACGCTTGGCGAAGTTACGGTTGTACGACGTGAAGATCGAGTTCTTCTGTCCCATGGGCATGTCGGTACGGTTCCACTGTCCAATGCACGGGCCACAAGCGTTGGCAAGGACCGTGGCACCAGACTCGAGGAACGTGTCCAGGATGCCGTCGCGGGCGATGGTGGCACGCACCTGCTCCGAGCCGGGCGTCACGTAGTACGGCACCTTGAACTCGAGGCCAGCCTCCTTGGCCTGCTTGGCCAGGTCGGCGCAACGAGTCATATCCTCGTAACTGGAGTTCGTGCACGAACCGATCAGACCAGCACTCAGCTCCGTGGGCCAGCCGTTCTTCTCACTGGCCTCCTTCATGTCAGCACCAGCAACGTGGCCAAGGTCGGGCGTGAACGGACCGTTCAGCATCGGCTTCAGCTCGTCCAGGTTAATGTTGATGATCTGGTCGTAGTGAGCACCCTCGTCAGCGCGCAGGTTGGCCTGGAACGACTCGGCGGTCGAGGCAATACCGCTACGCTTGGTGGAGCGCAGGTAGTCGCCCATGCGTTCCGTGTAGGGGAACGTGGAGCACGTGGCGCCGATTTCAGCACCCATGTTACAGATCGTGCCCATACCCGTGCACGAGATGGACTCCACACCAGGGCCGAAGTACTCGACAATGGCGCCAGTTCCACCCTTGACAGTCAAGATGTCGGCCACCTTAAGGATGACATCCTTAGGCGACGTCCAACCCGAGAGCTTGCCCGTCAGGTTGACACCAATGACCTTGGGAGCCTTAAGCTCCCAGGCCATGCCGGCCATCACATCAACGGCGTCAGCACCACCCACACCAACAGCGCACATGCCCAGACCACCAGCGTTGGGGGTGTGCGAGTCCGTGCCGATCATGAGACCACCAGGGAAGGCGTAGTTCTCCAGCACGATCTGGTGGATGATACCGCTGCCGGGCTTCCAGAAGCCCATGCCGAACTTGGCACCCGCCGACGACAGGAAGTCGTAGACCTCCTTGTTGACGATCTTGGCGTTGTTCAGGTCCGTGTCCGAGCCCTTCTCGGCCGTGATCAAGTGGTCACAGTGGATGGTCGTGGGCACGGCCGTCTTGGGCAGGCCCGACGAAATGAACTGCAGCACGGCCATCTGGGCCGTGGCATCCTGCATGGCCACGCGGTCCGGGCGCAGCTTGAGGTACGTCTCGCCGCGCTTGGCCTTGGTGGTGGCGTCGTCCAGGTGACCGTAGATGATCTTCTCCGCGAGCGTCAGCGGCTTGTTGCCGTTGGTCTTGCGCACCATGAAGAGGTTCTTCTCCATCTTCTCGTACGTCTGGTCGATCGTGGGACTGCCCTTAGGGTCGAGCACCGACAGAGGCACGGGCACGCCGCAGCTAGACGACATGCTGGCCTGTGAGTACGAAGCGAAAGAGCGCGAGCGAGCTGTCAGCAGCCAAAAGATACGTTTAACATGCAGCGAGGGGCAAGCGAGGGGCGCACCTTCATGGCGGTGGAGCGCAGCTGCTGCCGCGCGGCGACGCGCGCAGTCGAGGAGACGGCGTACATGGTGGTGCAGAGGCTTCGGCGTCCGTTCCGCAGGAGAGAGGAGATCCCGAAATGGTGGTCCAAGCCCTTCCAAACGCCTTTGGTGTCACGGACGACGTCGCCCCTCCTCCATCCATTTCAAATCATTGTTGCAGAGCTACGTCTGCCCTCCGAACTAGGTGTTTGTATGGGCACGGCGGCCGCGCAATCTCAGCCGCACGTGCTAAATTTTTTCGATACTGCGCGTTTAACGCGCTTTCCGCAGTGCAAAAAGGGGCTCGTTCGCTTCCCTTCATTCTGGTGGTCTACCCTACGGGCTTGCGTTTACACAGCAAAGCTGCCTTTGCGCATCGGTACGCGCCCCGAGCAACAAGGACGGCTGTCGAGCGTGCGTTTCACGCGCGGGGCTGGTGCTGTGGCTGCGGGGCGAGGTCCATCGAGCGACGAGGGCGAGTCAGCATGAACAGCAGCAACAACAAGGTTCGCCACGCAACTCGTTGAAGCGCAATCCATATGCGCAACAGAGCGATTGATTCGGCCACCCATTGGCTGCTTGAACTGGAATAAACTAGACTGGAACTCTGTCGCAACGAATCTGGTCGCATCTGGCTCCAGAGCCTCCAGATCCCCCTGGAAAATCCTCCTGGAAGTTCCTTTTCTGCTCGGTTTCAACCTGAACCCTTGCGCGCAAGTACGTCAGCAAGCACTGCAGCATGTGCATCGGGCTCTCCGAGCTGATGTACCATTGCGATTGTCTCCTGCTGAGAAGGAAGTGGCATGGCGGACGTTCGTCCGTTTCTCGAGATATGGCATGTGGCGGTGATTGGACCGGTTTCTTTGTGTCAACGAGAAGTGGTGCGAGGATAGCTCAACGAGAAGTGGGGAGAGGACTTCGTTCTGAAGACGCCGGAGCCACAGCGTCAAGATCAAGATCTCAAGACGTTCGCCGTGTATCCGGCGGCTGAGCGATGTGGCTGTCACGACGACTGCGTTGATGTCCCGAGTTGACGTGAAGCCGCCGGGGCGTTGTGTGCGCGCTCCCATACACGATGACGATTTTCACTTTGCCGGAGCAATGGGCGTTGGAACTGCGATACATTGCACGCAGTTTATCGTGACGTCGCATGATTGGCATCAACTATCCACTCGCTATCGCTTCGACACCAGCACTCGAGATCGTTCCGAGCGTTAAAAACAACCAGCGGAGATACTTCGTAGCCACTGCAAATGCCTGACCATGAAACTGGATCGCGACCACGCCACGTCTCGAGTGTTCATACCTGCAGACCATCGCCTATTTCGCACTCGGTAGTTGATCTGATGGTACTGTATGAGCTTGTTCTCGATGGCCAAATACGAGGAGGGATTCAAGAAGATATCGGGAAAGGATGTTATGCCTACGGATGTGGATATCATTCGTGAGGGCGGCCAAATGATCAGCGAGCTGCTTTACACCGCATGATCGACGCCAAGAAGGTAGAGATCGCAAACACAAGAGCGACTTGGTGCATGTGATTGACCCTATTAGTCTTGAGGGCGAAGGATCTGCTGCACCGTGCAGCAGGCAATGTGAGCGCTCTCGCGGTTATGCGTGAGCGACTGAAGCTGCTCAAGGAAGTTGAAAGCATCAAAGTTTACGAGAACGTGAGTACCGGTACCGAGACCATACAGACCACACAGGCACCGAGTGCGACAAGGTTGTTAGTGTGCTGAAGAGAGGATGTCGGAGCTGGAAGGGGAGAAGGAGGAACTCGAGAAGTTTCAGCAGGCCCATGTATGTACATGAACCGTTGGGCCATCAGATACAAGACTTCGACAGATGCGACTAGGTTCGTGAATAAAGTGGACACGTCGAGCGCAGGAAATACCAAAAGGCTCGAAGGGCGTGGAGTTTAGCTCTTCGATTGAACATAATTTGTTACTGCTTCGAAGTACAATGTAATTGGAAATCGAGCTAAGTTTGTGTCAAGTCGGCACTGCTGACTGAAGCAAAAAGAAAAGAACGATGATTCCTGGATATGTGGTTTCGACAAGGTTCTCGTTGAATGCCGCAACTGGGGAAGCTCACAAAGTGGCGTAGTGCTTTCATATACATGTATTTATTGTGTTGAAGCAGGAATTTGGACACACGTGTTTTACTCAACCATCGCTCGGCTAATCACTATCTTTATTGTGGTTGTTGACTACTTATTCTGCTCGTCGTAAGTTGCTCTTTGAAATGTACAATCGAAAGCCTTCGAGCGCGGTGCTTGTTGGTCGAGTTCCGTCCCGTAAAGTCAGTCCACATCAGACGCGGCTGATTGGTCCCTGCATGGGCATTTTCAGAAATGTGCCACTTTGAGTTGATAAGGGCGCTTTTGAGAGCTTCTAAAGTGGCAGTCTATTTGACTGAAGTTTAGTACTTCGAAGTACTTAGTATTGAACAATCATTAGGATTTGTACAAGTACTGGCTGAAGCAGCATTCCAAAATACGTCGAAGTATTACAGCAGCATGGTGCGGCTACCAAGGCTCAGCAGCTTCCGCGCACCGATTTGTGTGAGACCTCGTCTAGCAAGTACATAACGCCAACGTGCTGGCAAGATGCATTTCGGTCTCGAATGCAAGTTGCTCAACATATATCTATAGGAAACGTTGAGACATCGCTTTTTGACTGGATCCCGATGCAATGCTGGCAACACCCACCCGCCAACAGCAGAAAGGGCGTTCTCACGGCATGCACTCTCATGAGATCCGATTAGTCCACAGCCTGAATGGACCAACACGGTGGTTCCCGTTGTATTGGAAGGGTCTCCTTTTGTGAACCCGCCTTCTTTTTGCGTCTGATATCAGCCCTGGGCTTCATCACCATGCGTCGGAGTATAGGAAGGTCACTGGAAACTACCATTGTCTTCAACGTACTGAATTTCCGCCAACGATGACAATCAGGAGCCTTGACATTAGGAGGAAGTGTGACGATACCTAGCAGTCTGGTCTCTGTATTCTGTCCTGTAGCAACGTTTACTAGGGATCCGTACGGTTATTCTGTCCTGATGAGCATTTCCAGTACTCGGTGTTTTTGTGATGCTAGCTAGCTGCAGAAGCATTCACCATGGGCACTCCTGTCAACCTTCAAAGCGGCATTGCGTACTTTTTCTGTATCCACTGCCACCTACGAGTATTTTTATCGAGTCGCACGCACTCACCGGCGCATTGGCCACTTCGCGTCCTGCCCAGAGCTTGCTTCCTGCCCAGAGCTTCCTGCCAGCTGGACGCTGATCTAACCGACACCGCAGTGACGAGACCCACCGGCGCCAGTTACGCGCAAGCGACCCCCAGACGACAGCTCGACACGCGACGGCACGAAGACATCTCGCTGGGTCTGTGCATCGATCGTCGTCGCCCCTCGCCACTCCACACGTGCAGTTCGCCATTTCGACGGCTCCACAGTTGCCACCCCGCAGCCGATCCGCCATGTCGACGTCGCTGCCGCTGCCCAAGGGCTTTTTCAACACGAATGTGCGCGTGTCCGAGGACATGCGACACCAGTACATTGAGTTCGCCGAGGCCTCCATCCGCAAGGTCTTCGCGCTGAGCGACTGCCACAAGAACAGTTGGATCCCCATGCGTGAGAAGAAGGGAGTGGCCATCTACCGCAACTTCGGCCAGATGCGCGGCCCCAAGGCGTACAAGTCCAATGTCGCCGAGGTGGGTGCCAAGGGCCAGCTCACAGCGTCGCTGGAGCAGGTCGGTCGCGCCTACGCGGCGCATGACGACGCACTATTTAAGCGGCTCATGAAGAAGCTGAACCCGGCTGTGATGGATGCCGCCGTGCTGTTCACGATCGTCCCGCGCACGCCGCTCACGCCTTTCAGGTACATTGGCATCAAGTGGTACGCCGTCAAGACGCCCACGCCCATCGTCTCACACCGCGACTATTGCTGCCTAGAGGTGCAAGATAAGATCGTGGACTCGTTCGGCAACGAAATGTACATCCGCATCCTCAACTCGATCGAGGTCAACGAATGCCCGTCACTCGAGAACTCGCACGGACTTGTTCGGGCAAAGATCCTCGCAGGATACATGTACCGCACAGATCGAGCCGAGCCGAACGTAGTGCGTGTACATCATGTGGCTCGCTTTGACCCAGGAGGCTACTTTCCTGCGCAATGGGCCTTCAAGACAGCTGAATCGCAACTCGTGAACAGCATCGTGCAGGTTCGCCGCATCATTGACAAACAGCAAATGAACGCCTGCACCTTTGTTGATAAACGGCAATGGGTGCCCAACCACGAGCGTCTGCATTGTGCAGTATGCAGCCGGACATTCGGCACCTTCCGTCCGCGCCATCACTGTCGAAGCTGCGGTGAGGTCATCTGCGGGAAGTGCAGTGTGTTCAAGTCCGTAGAGGTGCCTGGAACCACGCTGAAGAACGTGCGCATTTGCTCTGTGTGCAACATAGGCGTACAAAAGGCTGGTGGGCAAGACGATGGAAACATGTCGGATGTATCAACCTCCTCTGTTACGTCGAGCAGCACGGTCGCTCACAACGAGATGAACCTGATGGATCTTTACATGGTCGCTGGCGGTGGTCCGCGCACACCCTCGGCATATTCCGACGCATCGGCGCAGTCTAATCTCTCGATCCGATCGACAACTTCCACGAGGTCCGTTTACGATGCCCGTGGCCGAGGGCACAGTCACGCTCGAGGGGCTCGGACACCAGGTGCCTTCTTTAACGACAGCAACACACCACGATCGTACATCGCCAACAACCTTACGCCACGGAGTACCCTTGGTTTCGGATTTGGCTCTGGGTCTACGACGCCTCGGTCGGGGGCAAACAGCGCAGCAACGACGCCGTCGGGAGGCGCAAGACTGTCCACCTCTGCAGCAAGTGTAGTTGCGGCTGCTGCTATCACTGCCCAGCGTTTGTCGAGTTACAAGCAGCATCCCGTTGACATTGGATACCTTCGTGATTCCGTGCATGAAATGCCAGCAGCTGCAGCAGCTCGCGAACGACCAGAAGACCCGTCGACGCCATGGCCTCTTGTTAAGATGCAGCGTCTGGAGACAGAGGAGACAGCGGACGTGGACCTGGAAGCGGATGAAGCGGAAGACTTGGAGGCAAAACCAGCGGCGCCACTGGAGGCTAGCGACAGCCAGGAGCATCGCTCGCTGGGGATGCAGCTGCCAACGGTAGAGCGGATCTCAGAGAGTCCGTTTGAGCAGTCGACTCGGGCGTCGTCCGCTCTGCGCGTGAGCATGGACAAAGAGGAGCCCAGCAGCAGCAGTGGCGGCGCTGACAGCAGTGCGAGCGCTCCGAGCAGCGGACTGCGGCCGTTCTTTAGCGGGATTCTGTCGCGCGTGCGCGGCGAGTCGGTCGAGAAGCCCTCGCAGCGGGCCGCCTAGTGGGCACAGGCAAGGGGGAGACCTTGCCCTCGTCGAAGAGCCCCGCGAAGCAGCAACAGCAGCAGCAGCACACGCACAGGCAGCAGCCCAAGCTGAGACTGAGCACCCACATCCTGCCACGAAGCTTGGGGAATGAGAGCGTCTACTCGCGAGGATCGAGACGATGAGACGGCAATAGTTGGACAGTTGTGTGTCAATACTAAACTCAAGTGAAATCGACTTCAACATCGGTGCTCTTGCTGGTTGCTGTTGTAGTGCGACTTTGGTTGCTCGTGGCGCTTGTCGACCGCCTCCAAGACGTAGTGTTTCTGATGCAGCATACTCTCGAGCTTGCGGGCGCCGTCGAGGAAGTAGCGCGACTGCACGCGCTGCTTGGCCACCAGCAGTCGTTCCTGCTGCAATGCCTGTGCAGACGCCTCGAGCTTCTCCCGGTCTTGCTCCAGCAGCATTGCGCGCTGTTCGCTTCGTTCAGAGCGCTCCGTCAACACCTTCACTAGTGTGCGCAGCTTGTCGCACTCTGCTACAGCGTCAGCGAACTCTTGAACTCGTCGGGCAAGGGCATGGGACCGCTCCAGCGTCTCGCGCCCGACGGCCGCCAGCTCCGTTCGACGGCGCTCAACCAGAGCCTCGTCCGCTTCTAGACGCCGCGCACGCTGCTCAATGTACTGGACACGAGCATCCAACTCGGCGCGCTCATCTGCGAGCTCCGATCGGCGGGCATCTAACTCGCAGCTCCTGGCCTCCAGCTTCCCACGCTCCTCGTCGAAACGCACGTTAGTACGAGCCATCGACGCCAGCAGTTCTCGGCGTTGGTTGTCTACTGCCTCTCGTTCACGTGCAATCTAATACAGGTGAGGTTAGCAAGAGTTGAATCATTGTAGTTAGCTTGGCAATCAATGAACGCACCCGGTCGACCTCCTCCTGTATCCGGCGCTCGGCACGCTGTTCTGCCTGATGCTTTGCTTCGGTAGCTCTGGTCAGCTCTGCAGTGTGTGTCAAAGCTTCTTGTGCTGCACGAGACTCCACATCTCGCATATGCTTGTGCAGTGCTGCCTCCAGCTTCTCGAAGCGCTCCTTCTCAGCTTCCACAATGCGCTGGTGAATTTCAGGCAGCGTTTGGCGCTCGGTTGTGCGGGCGGCCACCTCTTCTGCGAGAGCTCGGCGCGCAGCATCCACGTCAACTTGGCACTTGTGTTCCAATACTTCGAGCTGCACCCGATGCGTTCCTTTCAGCTCCTCGATGCGCTGCTCGCAGGCTAGCCTGGCATTCACAGCATCCTCGAAGCTGCATGTGAGCTGATGAAAGTCTCCCAGCGCTGCTTGCAACTTCTCCGCAAGGGCCATGTTGCGGCTTTCCGCTGCACGCTTCTCCAGCTCCACATTCTGCAATATCTCTCTCGTGTGAGCTAGTTCGCGAAGCAGCTCCTTCACGCGGATCTCACGTGCTGCAATTGTAGTTTGAGCAGCCATGAGTTCTTCTTGCACTCGTTCTGCTGCTTTCTCATGCTCGCGCCGACGATCAGCAGCACGGCGGCGCTTTTTTCAATGCGAGTCTTACGCATCGTGAGTTCTTCTTTAGCTCGCCTTAGTGATGCCTTCAGTTCTCGCTCTTTCCAGCTAAGAAGCGCATTCTTTTCACGAAGCTCCTCAACTTCGTCTTCAAACTTGCTCTCCACTTTGCGCAATAGCAGCGAAAACTTCTTGCTCTGCATCGTAGCAATAACCTCGGCTTCGTCCTCTGGGACGGATGGAAGCACTAACCGAGCAACGTTTGGGAGTGCCTTAGCGTTTGGTGTTGGCGCAGACGGTAGCAAAATGCTCGCTGGCAGGTCAATGTTAGTTTCGGGTGCTGGTACTGGTGCTGGGCGGAATGAAGGAGAAGCTGCGCGTACTGAGAGGTCCACAACACGGTTGCTTTGGCTTAAGCTTCGTTGGCTTTGTGAACGACGGCTCTCTTCCTCGAAGGAAGCTTCATCGTAGTCGTATTCATGTCCAGACGCATCGTCAGACTGAACAGCGGAGCGACGGCGCGGGCTGCTTGCTACAGATCGAGTTGGTGAAGGTACTTTAGTACTTGGGGCTGGCGGTGGCAACTGAATCACGAGCTTTTCATCTTCTTCCTCCTCGAAATCGTCCTCGAAGTCGACACTGTAGCCATCTTCATCTTCGTAGGCTGCGGATTTGACGGGCGTCTGCTGCTTCGGCTGCTGCTTCACTGCGGGCGCTGGTTCACGCACATCGACGCTCTCGGCAATTTCGCTCGCGACCTCACTGCCGGCGTCTCCGTAGACTTCCTCGACGTCGGACTCCACCTCAGATGCAGCGGAGTCATCGCTGTACATACGCTACTACCGCTCTTGGGCGAAGGCCGGCAACTTGCAAGCTGCATCAGCCCACATTTAGAGCGAGGCAGCTTGAGTCCCAGCGTCGCATGCAGCTCTCATCTTCGAAACGCCTGTGGACTCAAACAAATCAAGCTGTCATTCAATACAGGAAACAACGAGCAGTGAGGCGGAATACCCAGCTTAACTCTTGACATGTTGAAGGAATAATATACAAGATACAGCAACAGACAACAGCGACGACAACTCGACACAAAGACTCGGCAGTTTGCGAGAGAGCGAAAAGCGACACCAGACCCGAGCGAAGCGGAGGCAGCGTTGGATTTAACATATTGATTTTGGAATATGCGAGCGCCTCTAGAGCCGCGAAGCTCGCGAGGAACCTACGCCAACGACAGTCACCGAGACGACCGAATCGCTGAGCGCCACAGAAGAAAAAGACAGCACCGCCACCGGAAGGTGGGTGATTGCCGCCCGCAGTCAAGAGAGCTGAGCCTGCGTCGTTTCGCGTCCGTCCACGCGTCAAATCACGCAGTTGTCCGTCCATCGAAGCGTCCACCTGCTCGCGTCGACTGTCCAGCCCATTGGCTGCCTGCCTGCCTGCTTACTGCTTGGCGGCGTTTGAGTTGGGGCCCAGCTTCTTGCCGCCCATGCCCGCCACGACGTTCACGAAGCGGCGGTTGTACTGCCAGCGCTTCTTCGCGCGTCCCGTCAGCGCCTTCTTCGAGTCCTCCTGCTTGGGGACCTTGGGGGTCTGGCCCTTGACCTTACCGGCACGTGCCAGCGAACCGTGGACCTTACCACCACCGCGCAGGCGGAGGGACAGGT
Source organism: Phytophthora sansomeana (assembly GCA_032158285.1). NCBI lineage: Eukaryota > Oomycota > Peronosporomycetes > Peronosporales > Peronosporaceae > Phytophthora > Phytophthora sansomeana. The sequence goes on from JAPDHH010000209.1 coordinate 76,413, forward strand.
TCAGCGTCGTCGCGTTCTCAATGCTAGTGTTGCTGCGACATACCACAAGTCAATACACGGCGCCTCAAACGACCTGCGCTGCTCTCTGCACGCACCTCATGCTTCTTCGTTTCTCGCGGAGAATTCCAATGATAGGCGCCTCCTCTAGGTGGGTAGCTCGGGCGGCGATTGGTGGTGGCCGGCGGCCAGGCGGTTCAAGTCGCGGTTCGGACGTGTCGGACCGGTTAAACTGGCTATACTATAATTACTGTAAAGTAAGAGTCTATATAATGCGTTTTCTGGGTGTAATCATGGAACATAGCAGTCAATTTTCATGTTTAAATCTGTTTTGCAATTATAGCCTAAACGTTTTGTTAATCTACATGGCTTGAAGCTTCACCGACAGCCTCAAAGCCATCAGTGTTGGCAAAACCCCACGTTTTGGAGGCACGATGGATGGGTGATTACTTTCTTATGGGCGAGATGATAAAATGGGGTGGGTATTCCAGTTTTACAAAAAAAACAAATAAAGCAATATGATTGGCTGTTGAAAACTTTTCTGGACTTTGCTCCAGCTTTGCTACAACCCTTGATTTGAATTTTTGTATGCCGACTTGTAATGTTCCAGCTTGCTGCCTGCATGAAAAGCCTGGCAAAATTCCATAAATGAACGAGAGGGGTGGGTGGGTAATCCCAATAATCCCAATAATCCAAAAACCCACTCCGACCAACACTGCCGAGCAGCCATGATGCGGCTGGCGACTCGCGCCCTGGCGGCGCACGGGCGACGAAGCGCAGCTCTGACGACTGAGCTGTCGAAGAAGGCAACACTGCAGCCACTCGCGCGGTTCTCTACGAGCGCCGCGCCGCCCAATGAGGACGAGCAGCAGCAGGTGACGCTGCCCAGCCACATCAAGTTCCGTATGCCAGACTTGGACTTCAAGGTGCAGGAGGTTTTCGTAGCTGAGAGGGGGAAACATTATCAATAACTGTGCTGCATGACTTGTAGGAGGTGGGCAGTGGGTCTGGAGACACGACACTCACCAAGTGGCACGTGAAGGAGGGCGCATCTGTGAAGGACGGCACGCACATGTGCGAGGTACGATGACCCCTCTACAGAGTTACAATTGCTGGGAGCTAATATGCAGCTTTTGTTACTGTGTGGCAGATTGACACACCGGATCTGTGTTTCCAACTTGAGTCTGGAGACGAGGGATTCATCGCGCGACTGCGTATGTGGCAGCGAGGAATTTGTCATGAATACGTTGACTGACGCATTACCGTTTAACTTTTAGTGGTAGCTGAGGGCGCCCACAATGTCACTCCCGGTCAGCCGCTAGCTGTCATTGTGCCTACTGAAGCTGAGATTGAGCCTTTCGTACAAGCTTTGAAGGCGAACCCGCGCTGCATCGAAGGTACGCTGCTGGTACCTGTGTGCCTGCTATAGATATGCTGACTTTTTGCTGTGCAAGGCTACGTTGAACCGACTAGTGCGGGTGATGAGATCGAGGCTGAAGTAGCTGCTGCACCTTCGTCGGCTCCCCCACCGAAAGTGCAGCATCTAGTGATGTCTTGCGAATGTTGAACAAGTTGCACAAGGAGGGTCTTTTGAAGACGAGAAAGCGCTCAAAGCGCTCAAATCGCTAGCCCGCAAAAATGATGTGCAGTTGCTCACAACGTACAAAGCCAGCTATGAGGATGGAGTGCTGGAGGAGTCAGCATTTGACAAAGCCTTTTTCGTGGAGAACGCAATGGAGCTGGCTGAAGAAGCAGGAAGCAGCTCTCCAGAAGACAACACGCATTAGATCTCCTAATTGCACAGCAAGAGCCTGATTGATAAATGTTGGGTCTCGAGCAGAACAAATGATAGCAATCGTTGTTCTTGTTGGCTGCTACTTACTCTCTTGAGCATTCTGGTAATATTATCCAGCGCTAAGCATGGGATTGATCTAAGACGAGGATCTCGGCAGTTTTGGTGGATACTTGAGGCCCGTGTGCTCCAGTAAAACCATTGTCATCAACTTGGACGGTGATATAGTCGCGTTGTGCGTTGGAGCAACCATAGCAGTCATCGCAACGATATTCCAGAGCCTTGAAAATAAACTTCGACTGCTCCACGGTGGTAGCAAACTCAAGCTTTTGCAAAGCATCTTGATCAACTACTGGGTGTAGCGTCGCTGGTCCATTGGCGCTGAACGGATATATTGACGTGACTCGAAGCCTTCCATTGCGAACAGATATGCTTACGTACAGCTTGCCTTCTTCCGCATCGGGGTCATCAATCGTTATCCCATTGAGCACTACCCATTGCTTCAAAGGAGCGTAGAATATCGCGCTCATTGAAATTGTGGGAGGGTCATTAATTGCACGGATCTCAACTAGCAGGCGCTTGGAAACGATATAGCTGCTGTCTCGTTCCACATTGCCGATTAAAATTGAAGACCCATTCTCCTCGCTTGAAGCAACATCTTGGCTAAGAGTAACGTAAATTTCGTCAATGCCATTTTCCTGGGCCTTCGAGTGGTATGTCACCTTCTCCACTGCGCAATTGAGTGCGTTCAAAGAGCCTTTCAAAGTAAAAGCTGCGGGCTTCTCCTTGTCGGTGGCATCATCGAAACATAAGGATACGCCATCGCATTGCTGACCCAAACTTAACCATCCCTTCGAGCAATTCAGCGACACAGTTAGCTCCCGATCGTGAACCAGGGCCTCTGTATCTTTCAAGGTGATTGACCTTGTTTGGGCAATGTCCACACTCGGTGAACCAACTATTTTTCGCTGAGAACCGCTCCCATGGCCGCTTTCTCGGCCAAGGAAGAAGAAGCTAGCAGGACGTGACGAAATAGTTACCAACTGATGCCCAACAAGCTGAAGTTTGAGCAAATCTGTGTTGACTTCCACGACCTCATGGGATTGTGGGAACAGCTTTGTAGTTCCAGCGGCGGTTCCATCCGATCTCCAAAACTCTGTGAGGTGATCTCGTTCAGCTTGTGCTGTAAAAATGAGTACTCCAAGAGGATCGTTGATGCCGTCGAGTACCGTTAAGAAGCTGGGCTTTGATCCCAAAACGCCAGTTGCAATATCAACCAGCATGACCGTGCCACTAGAAGATCCATCGGTTGTCCACAGCTCAGCTCCATGGATGCCGTCATCTGTTTGAAAGTAGACTTTTCCTGCGAACGATGTCAAATAAGCTGGAAACGAGCCTTCGGGCCCTTCGTGAATATCGAGGATAAGCTTTGTTCCTGATCGAGTTCCATCTGTCGACCAGAGTTCGGGTCCGTGCACGCAGTCATCCGCTTGGAACAGCAATAGTGAAGATCCCATGGCGCTTAGCACCGTCAAATGTTGAGGAGAAGATGATTTCGGTCCTAAGCAAATGTCAAATACCAAACCCGTCCCTACTGTTGCGTGTTGATCTCCAGAGAAATCGAACCGTCGATTGCCGTCCGAGAACCAGAGCTCTCGACCATAGTCTTGAGTGTTTGCAGAGAAGAAAACCAGGGAATTTAATGCAATTAGAAAACGCGGCTCTGAGCTGCGAGACCCAAATTCAACATCAGCAACTAAATAGGTGCCACTTCTGGTACCATCAGTCGACCATAATTCCGATCCATAGTCGGTGGAACTTGCTTGGAAGTAAAGCCGCTGGTTCATCTCCGCGAAATGGGATGGATTCGAGCCCTCCGGATCAGTCGAGATTCGGGCAATACGCTGCGTTCCCGTTGCTGTCCCATCGGTTGCCCATAGTTGTGTTCCCCATGTAACTTGATAAGCTGGCGACTCTCGATAGCAAACAATCCCAGCAAATAAGTCCACCTGAAAGCCAATATCTATTCGATACGAGTCTCGAAATCCAGCATGCTTGAAGGCGCCAGTTGTCTGAATAAAAATCATACGATAATGTTTGGTTGTATTAGTCGCAATAGGTTTTGGTCAATTTCGGATGCAAGTTCGACGCACCTTGGAATCTGAGAACCGAAAGTACTTTCGAGTTTGACCTCCCCACTCGTATCCGCGCCACCCACACTGGTCAAAATAAGTGAAAGGCTCCTCACTATGGCCTTCTAATGCAATTTTCCCCAGAAATACGTCCTGAGCTTCAGAAGTTGACATCCAGCGAAACCCTACGGGGCAGTCGTATGTCTGTGCATTGATGTGAAATGTCAGAAACCGTGTGGCGTAGTTGACGCGATAATATACCAGTGAGCTGTGACAAACAATGGAGATAAACGATTATGCGTACCTCGTCGGGATCCCACATATTTTGCGCTGCAACAGTAAAATAAATATTTGAGTCGAGCGAGCTTGGGCGAAAGCTTTGGCATGCGTCTTGGTAATCATTGTCGAGTAACCACGACAAATGAGGCCCTTTTGCAGCAAAGTACACACGGTTGTCGGTCGAAAATGGCGTTAAGGAAGTTGGATTGGAGTCTCCACCGCCCGGAAATATATCTTTCAGTAGAACAGTTCCCGCTGCAGTACCATCACTATGCCAAAGTTCCTGCCCCAAATCGGAGTTCCAAGCAGAAAAAAGAAGCGCTCCTTTGTGTGACACGAGAAAAGATGGTGCGGATCTTTCGGGGCCAGAAGAATGAAACAAGCTGTGTAGTCGTGTGCTCGCGTCATTAGCCCGTAGATTAGCACACATAACATTCCACGTCAAATTGTACCGAGTAGCAGCAAGTGCAAGTAGAGTCGCAGAAAGAGACGGTGCTCCTTGGATCAGCACTGAAGCATTTTCGTCGAGCTGAAGAAGAGTTTGTTGCGACTGATACCGTGGCAAGTGAATTTGAGGCACGTCGTTTGCAGGTCTTACGTTTACGCACGACACAAACAGAACACGCTGTTCACGTCCTTCTCCGTAGTTCCCCAAATCGGATATTTCGATCAGTACGAAAGCGTTTCCATTGAAGTTGACCGCGCCCTCGAACACAAGTTGATTCATTAAACCATCATTCAAAGACTGAAGATTTCCGTGTACTACGAGCTGAACGCCCTCCTCGTTCCTCCAGCTTCTTGTGACAATAATTAGATCATCACTCGCTTGTGCATCAGAAGATGCTGATAAACGTTTTGATGTCACAGTGCAGTGAATACATGAAATATTGACCAGAAGTCGGAGATCGTTACTGTCGGGATCAAAGTCCGGATCATACAGCTTCACCGGTTCCAATGGCTGTGGTAAATCTTCTACAGCTTCAACTGACGAATGCAACGCTGCAGCTCTCAGGTCGCCAGAAGAACATACCAATGGAACAGGTTGGAAATTCTGCGATATTAGAATTGGAGGATCGTTCACCGCGGTAACGGCAATCTGAATCGTAATGGTGCTCTTTCGCGGCTCGGAAGTATCGCAAACGCTTGTGGCAGCGAACGATATCTCGTCCACAGGCCAACCGCCTGAATTGTAATCCAACCAGGGTTTGAATATCATCCCTTCCAAAGCTGCGTTTATATCTGCAACTCTACCACGAAAAAGCAAGTCTTTGAAAAATAGACGCGATTCATAATACGAATTCTGAGCTGCAGCATGCTGGGCAATCAGTCTGTCTTCTGATGTACTGTATTCTGCGTGCTGAATCAGAAGTCCTCTTGTCAATCCCAGCATTATGCCGCCATGATTCACACTGATTGAAATCTCAACTTCTAGCTGTTCGTCGTCCAAATCCGGATTTGTCAATTGGATAGAATTGACTAAGAGATACCCATCTTCCTTCACCTTGAGAGGTTCAGCCATGAGCAATTGGTTTCTCCACTGGGGTTCATCACAAACGGGAGCAACGAACAGAAAAATGGAGGCAACAGCACCTTCCCTAGACCTTTCAAGGTGATTAAACTCCACAAGCGATAACGACAAGTGCTCCGAGCCGTACCAGTTTGTCGACGGGTTATAAAAGCTGCCATTTAGAGCCATATTCAGCTGCGTGAAATAGCCTCGAATTATGATGCTGTCGTCTGAATGGTTTTGTAGCACTTGAACCCCCGTTGACTTGCTACTGAGTGCGAATGTGCCATGAGGGCACGTAATTGTTAGTTCCAGTAGATTCTGAAATGAACGAGAAGCATCTGGGTCAATCAGTTGCAAGTCTCCATTGAAAGTAAAAATGGTGTCCTCGTCCAGTGTGAGAACATTGTCAGGCACCGCCACAGAAAAATCATAGGAAGACCAAGTAATAGGGCTGAACACTAGTGTGGTGGCGCTGACGTGAGGTCCACCTCGGCCGAATGTGCCGCGGTCATCAATAGTAAGTTGTAGCTTGATATCACTTCGGCTAGGACTATCGGCGCGATAGTACTCTGGCTCAGCGATGTTGAACGTCAATTCTGCCAGCATTCTGTTGAGCTCATCCGGCGTCCCAGAAATCGCCACGTACGCCACATTCTTTGTGGACAAATCGTTTGAAAACGAAGGAGATATGAAGTCTGGTATTGTTACAAACCCATTGCTAGCTTCGACAATCAGATCCATCACACACGACTCCACTGCACAGTTGAGAGAACGAACGTCGACATCCTGGAAATATATTCCACCGATGCTTGCAGCTTGTCCTTGCTGAACTTCACGAACAGTTGTTGATCCAATATTCCATACCGGTGCATCGTTGACGGGGTCAACTGTAATTGAAACATCGATAGAAGATGAAGGAGTATGTTGCTGGGTGTACTCGTCAACCACCTGAGCGTTTACAACTAACGAGTCGCTGCCATAAAAGTCTTTGTGAGGAAGATAGCGTAGTCGACCGACAAATCCGTTCACGTTAGCAAAATTCCCCTTGAATTTAAGTAAGCTGTCTTTGTTGACTGTGCCTTCGAGAAATGTGAGACCACGAAAATCCGAAGAAGTGAGAACTCCGTGACCGACAGACATTGAAACAATCAGGGTCATCCGAGACGTTTCATCTACACTAGAGAATGCCAAACCGTTTACACGAATCCACGAATCCTCGTCCCCATGAAGCTGTCCTGGTACGTCATTAGCATAAATACTTATATCATCGTTTGTGGGGATTGAAATCACTACAGGGTCTGGGGCAGGTTCCACGTAAACATATAGAACCGATTCACCTGATCCATTGAACGACGAGAAATCTGTTGAGCGAATTGTAATTGTATCGAAGCCGTTCATTGAGGTCCCTGTATCGTCAGAATGAAATTGAAGGCTGTTCCAATCCTTTGCTGAAGTGTAAACAACAGAGGCGATAGCAGCATTAACGTTCCACAGAGTTCCATCTAGCGTTACTTTGGTGCCTTCACTGCTAACACCATCTATTGTATCAGTCGTCATTTTTACCCCATTGTGCCTCAAAACTGCCAAGTATCCATAGCTAGTCTCCATCGTAACACGGATTGGCTTATCTTTTGTGTCAGGATCTCGCAGACGTAAGTCGTCAATCATTAGAGGAATATCCTCATCTGCCTCATAGAACACCGAAGCCACATCAATATAGGGGGCATCGTTTATCGCCGCCACAACGATCGGGACTAAAGCCTCATCGAATGCAACGTCTAACCTCCATGTATGCTCCACTCGAATCTTCAACTGATCCGAACCACTAAAATTTGGCTCTCCGATGTATGTCATAGTGTTCAGTATTCTGTTGATACATCCCACCGTTGCTTTGAACGATACGCGTTTCGAGGACTGTAGTCCCGTAAATTTGATAATACAGTTAGCTCGTAGAGTGCTGCCAAGAGTAATAACTCCATGAGAAACAGAGACTGTAAGCTCTAGTAGATTTGTTGTCGAAGGCCGTTTTGGTATCACATTGACCTGTGTCACTGAAAATCCATTGAGAGTCAGAGGGGTGTCCTCATCGCACATCAACGGCAAACACATTAATCTGGGTAAAAACACATAGTCCATGATAGCGTGAAATAGGCCCTCGTAAACTTGAGGAACGGTAATACGTGGAGCATTCACTGGCGGGTTGGCCATAGGGTCCGAGCTCACAAAATCCCACTCCTCAATACGTGCGAGGTCGGGGAACCGAAAAGTTACATCTTCTGAACTGGTTTTAAAGGTTTGTTGTGGAATATGGTTGATGTGAATGATCCTCTTATGAAAGCCACCAGGTGGCGGTGCATGAGGATTTCTGACGTGAAGAGTGATCGTAGCCTGCTGGTTACAGATATCAGTGCATTGGTAGTGGAACGTTTTCAATGCAGCATTCAATCTGTCCATCTTGCCGACGACCGAAATTGCAGTAGTGTATATCCCATCTCGACCCGCGATCATGTCTAGCCCGTCCCACACAGACAACAGAAGTGCTCCAATGTCTACGCTAAGTTCCAGGATTAAATCGTCATCATGTAGTAGTGGCTGACCGCTACCGTCACTTACAGATACTCCTTGGATTCTCCAGCTTTTTCCGACCTCAAACGCTAGGGTAATGGTCTGCCAGTATTGGGTTGAGAATGGTCCTAGTAATATACGAGGTGTGTTAGTCATACAAGCTGTGAACGGATTTGATTTATCCAGCTTACCTTCGATTGTTTCTTCGATGTGTATTAGTGGCACGACTGCCGTGGGTTCGGTGCCTCGAAAGGTGTTGATAACTTTCTGGTGTGGAAGGGGCAAAATTCGTTCTCTGTGGTCGGCCACATTCTCATCACCGGTGTCATCAAATAGTAAGCTTAGTGCAGCATCTATCGCACTTTCCGTTGGGTCATACACCTGCTCCTCAAACAAGAGGCTGTCACTGTTTTGATGCTGGGCGGATGATATTTGGTGGACAGCAACAACGTCCACTGGGATGCTGAATGAGATGTTTGGTCGATTGGTATCGGAATCAAAATGGGAAATTGTTACCTCGAGCATATCTTTTCCTGAGAATAGGTCGTTGCTTTGGAATTGGGATGCAGCAATTGCATTCTGAAGTGCTTTGGCAGGCCCAACCACATCAAGTTCACTTTTGTGTTTTGTTTCACGAATATTGACACAACAAACGTGGAGTGGAATCGACAACCTTCCGTTTGCTACGCGTGCGTTGATTCTAAACCAAGTCGGATCTTCTTGAGATCCAGTGACGGTCAGTAAATCGCCGATTAACTGGGCCTTAGCTTGCTCAGCCACAATCACCATGGAAGTATTACGTGGACCCAAGGTAGCTTCGGTTTGTTGCGGAAAAACACTCAACTGTACGTTAGCAGATACTGCACCATCGAAAATTGGGGTTCGCTGTGCCTGCCACGCATGTGAGGAGGGCAATACAGTAAATGGAACATAAATGCCCGTACTGTCCTTCCAAACAGACCCAACGTCGCTTGCCAAGCGAGGTAGAGTAGGTGCCAGCTGGAAACGAATGGACTCTGAGCCTGAACTACTATTCGAGGTGATCGCAATCTCCAGGGTCGCAAAGACCTTGTTCAGTGAGTCTTGCCCCCCAACAAATCTGAGCATAGAACCTCTAGTTTGGGCAAATTCATACGATACTTTCGGCACAAACTCGTGGTATCTCCACAAGCAATGTAGACAGGAAATGTTCAAGTCTAGTACGTCATCCCCAACTTCGTTAATATGACTGCGGCTTGGATCAGCTGTAATTGAAACACCCAGTAGTGATGTCAGGTTAGTGTAGCTACCATGCTGTGTAAGCCACGTTTCATTCGTAATCACTCGAACAGCACTGATTCGCTCGGCGGTCCTCTCTTTGGTGACGTTCACAACAAAACTTTGATTCAATAGTAACGGCATTTCATCAAACACTTGTGAGATTTTAACCGAACTGTCTGCCCCAGTATCCAAGCTGCTTGTCAAATTTGACACCGTCGTGTGATCCTGCTCAGGTATGTGCAGCTCTTTACAAACTCTTTCAGCACCGTCATCGACGCACAATGTTATCAACACAGCGCAAGTTTTTTCAATGGCCCCATCATTTGTGCACGGCAGTGTCATCACTTCAATTAAGCGCTGGAGAAAAACCGTATTCAGTCTTTTTTATTCTGGAAGTCAATCGCAGTGAAGATGCCGATGCACTTAACTCGATAGTGATACCGTCCCAACTGCTGCTAGACATCTGGTCTACAACAAATGATCCATTCTCGATGCGAATATCTACCTGAAATATGTCATTGTCGTCGGGGTCAACCAGTTGAAAAGTTGGGAGAAACATGCGGGGGTATGAATACCAATCCTTTGTCTCGCCTGAGTTGATGAATACAAGCATGGGCGGATCATTTTCAGGCTGGACAAATACGTAGAGAGTACTACCTCGCTCCTGCACCTTAAAATTAATTTCATCGATCCCGTTGAAGTTGTGGTTGGGAACGTAATGCAAATTTGAGATGACAGACCGTAGCACTTTGACACTAATGTGTTGATCACTGCTAGCCTTCATATAAATGTCACCTGCTGTTGCGTAAGTTGCACCATTCTGGGAGCTAATGCGGACGGAGCAGTCGTCTTCGAGATCCGCAAATGCTTCAAGGTTTACCTGTTCACCAATCATCACATCTGTGTCTTCCGATACCGTTAGAGTTTCATTTACCAAGATTTCGGGAGGTCGCGTATCTCCAACAAATTTTAGCCGGAGAGAGGCAGAGCTCACTGCAGTCGCCAGGTCATCTTGTTCATATACCTGTACTTCTATGATTGAGGTGATCGGCGTTGGTACATCATAACGGATTTCAAATTGATACTCCACTGATGCCAGTGCCAGATTCAGATCCCAAAGGCGTCCCTCGAAGGCCAATCCAAGACGGTCGTTAAAAGATGCGGCACTAATTACCTTCGCTGTAAGAAACCCTCGACTAGTTGTCAAACTCACACGAAATCTCACATCATCCTCGCAGTATCCATGGTTTAATCCCTCACGAGTTAGCAAAAGCTCGGGCAAAGTGAAAGAAGACCGGCTGGAGCTTCTGAAGTCCAAAGTCGACGAACCAGTAATCGCCCAAAAGAGTCGGGACCTCCCGCAATCAGGCATAACATGCACCGGGAGCAGCATTATTTCTTCGGCCATTTCACCAACTTCAAACTTGTGTTTCACATTGATCACGATTTGATCGGACCCATGAAATTTTGGGTCCGGGCTGTAAAGTTGTCGTTGGAGATGCATGTTCGCCTGGACGGCGTTTCCGATAAAATTGTACAAGGGCAGCGGGAAACCAGTTTCATGGAAATTGTCAGCTTGCAGCTTTAGCTCTGCACTATCGGTGAGCAGGCCATGCGCGGCAAAAAGCGACACTTCTATTGTGATGTTGCAATCATTTGTTGCAACAGGGTCACTACAAGACGACCATCCATGAGAATCATCATCAACGTGAAGTGACAAAACTTCAAGGGATACTGGAATGCCCATCTTGGTAGTTAGCAGAGAGCGGTCATCTAGAAAAATCAAGCGGGCCATACGCAATCGAAATCAGCGCGAAAACTAGAGTGCCTATAACTACAGCGTACGTACGTACCGACAAGACTGTCGTTGATCAGTAAACTGACTGTCACTGGCCGTCTCAGTGCATCGTCAGACTCTCGCTCGGCTTTGGGGACGTCACTCACTCGGCGACTTGCCTCCTACACAGCAAACGTCCTCGTCACGTCAGTCCCTCCCCCGCTCCCCATCTGGTGTGTCCACGCACCGTCGGGGCACACAAGAGCCACAGCAGTCTCCACGATATCTTCATGGCGTCTCCAGTGGCAACCTACAAGTATTTTCGTATTTCTAGCCTATATATAGGTGCCCTAACCCTACGACCTTTCAGTATCTATTTATAGCTCTTCCTGGTCGTGCGTCGAAACGCGTCAGACGCAAAATGACGACGACGCTGGCGACGGTGGCTGCGGCACTCACACTGGAGACCGTGGCGGCCATGGGCGGAGGGATGGGCGGCAGCAAGAAGGACGCGCAGCTCAGCGACGGAGACATCGCGCTGCAGGTGGGCGCCCTCGTGCTGCTGCTGGCGCTCTCGGCCATGTTTGCGGGCCTTGGCCTCGGCCTCATGTCTTTGGACCTCATTGGTCTGGAGATCGTCGTGGCAGCGGGCGAGGACGAACACGCCACGATGAAGGAGCGACTCAACAGCGACGCCGCCAAGAAAGTGATCCCTCTGCGGCGCAACGGCAACCTGCTGCTCACGACGCTGCTTCTGGGGAACGTGGCTGTGAACGTGCTCACGTCGATCATCACTGCCGACCTCACTAGCGGTACGGAGTTTCTGCACATTGGGCACTTCCACACTACAACCAATAACTGTTGATGGTGATGTTTGAAACAGGGTTGTTTGGCTTTATCGCATCGACAGTACTTATCTTGATCTTCGGAGAGATCGTTCCTCAGGCTCTCTGCTCCAGATATGCACTTGGTAGGCGGTTATACTTCGTTCTTTTTGGTTTTGCACAGTCTTACGTTGAAATGTACCTCTGATTTTCTCTGATGCAGTTATTGGAGGCAAGGTGGTCCCTTTCGTGCGTGTTTTGATCGCTCTCTTCTACATTTTCGCGAAACCTGTAAGCATGGCATTGGACGCGACACTGGGCGAAGACATTGGCACTGTTTTCACGAGAAGACAGGTACGTACTCGCTTGTGACTTTGTGTCTTGCCTCAAGATATCGAGGAGCTCATCGTTGTATTTCATATGTAGCTGGCTGAAATAATCGACATCCATGAGAAGCAACAAATGATTGACAAGGACGAAAGCAGCATCATTCGGGGCGCCATGACTTTCGGGAGCAAGACAGCGCGGAGCATCATGACTCCTGCTGACCGGGTATATATGGCTCCAATTTCTGCCGTGCTGGATCGGGTGCTCATCCACAGCATCCTTGCGAGCGGATTCTCGCGCGTTCTCGTTCATGGTGCTTCTGTGAACGACATCATCGGGACTATCCACGTCAAGGACCTCATTTTCGTGGATCCCAAGGTGCGTGCGTGGTAGGTCTCGGTGCGTATCTCCTAGTCAAAAGCTAATACGAATCTCTATGTGCCGCTTTATACATGTAGGAGAACACACTGTTGTCCAGCTTTTTCCAGATTTTCGGCCGCACTACGCGATCCGTAGCCCCCGACTGCAGACTGAGCGCGTTACTGTACACTTTCAAATCTGAAAGCGCGCACCTGGTCTTGGTAAAGCAGCCACAGACGGTTGATGCGGTGAGACTGCGCTGTGGAAACACTTGCGACGTTTGCGTTTACTAACTGCGTTCTTTGTTTGTGCTGGTTTAGGGTGGAGATATGCATACTCTGCTGGGCATCGTTACGCTCGAGGATGTGCTGGAGGAGATTCTGCAAGCCGAGATCCTGGACGAAGGCGACGTATCGGACCGTTCCACGCACGACTCGGAGCGCAAGCGCTTTCTGCTGCGCCAGTTCGACGAGGGCGGTCGTTTGGGTCTTGAGGACTTGTGCCAGGCAGATGACCCGTCCGAAGACGAGCTGGCCGCCATGCTGATCCAGGAACCGCAGCAAGTAGCGAAAGACCCGATTCAGAATTAATACACTTTTTTCCTTCATTGCACTGGTGAAATGCGCTGCTCATCGTGTGTCATCTATTGGCTGGTAGCTGTCTATTAGCTGGTAGCTGGCAGCTTGTAGTGCTTGCAGCTTCAACAAAATGGATACAAAGTCCGTATTATAGTAAACCAGTACTTTCTTTCGAATACGATCCGCTCTCAGTACATTGACAACTGCCAATCAATTCGAGCCATCCGATTGTACAGCGTCACTATCGCTTCCGCTGCCAAGAGCTCGCCATGGTGAAGAAGAAAGTGGACGCGCGCGTGCGGACGCTGCTGGAGAACTGCATCCAAGAGAACTTCCGCTCCTTCGTGGTGCTCGTGGGCGACCATGGCAAGGACCAGGTCATGAACCTGCACTACATCCTGTCCAAGGCGGCCGTGAAGGCTCGTCCGCGCGTGCTCTGGTGCTACAAGAAGGAGCTGGGCTTCTCCACGCACCGTCAGAAGCGCATGCGTCAGATCAAGAAGCAGCAGCAACGCGGACTCTACGACCCCAGCAGGGACGACCCGTTCGAACTCTTCATCGGCTCCACGGACATCCGCTGGTGCTACTACAAGGAGACGCATAAGGTGCTGGGTAGCACTTACGGCATGTGCGTGCTGCAGGACTTTGAAGCCGTCACGCCCAACATTATGGCACGCACCATCGAGACTGTCGAGGGTGGAGGCGTCGTCGTGCTGCTGCTGCGCACGATGGACAGCCTCAAGCAGCTCTACACCATGAGCATGGACGTGCACGCGCGCTTCCGCACCGAGTCACACCAAGACGTCGTAGCGCGCTTCAACGAGCGCTTTATTTTGTCATTGGCCTCGTGCGAGCGCTGCGTCGTGTTGGATGATGAGCTCAACGTGCTCCCAATCTCCAAACACACGCGCAAAATTGAGCCGCTGCCTCCACGTGACTCGGCGACGGAGCTCACCAAGGATGAGCTAGAGCTGCAGGAGCTCAAGACGTCACTGCGCGAAACGCAGCCTGTCGGAGCGCTCGTGCAGCAGGCACGCACGCTGGACCAAGCGAAGGCTATCCTCACATTTGTCGAGGCTGTCTCGGAGAAAACGCTGCGGTCTACGGTTGCGCTGACTGCAGGACGTGGTCGTGGTAAGTCAGCGGCTCTTGGTATGTCACTGGCAGGTGCTGTGGCCTACGGGTACAGCAACATTTTTGTGACAGCGCCCACGCCTGAAAATCTCAAGACCGTTTTTGACTTCGTGTTCAAGGGTTTTGATGCGCTCAAGTACAAAGAGCACCTGGACTACGAAATCGTGCAGAGTACCAACCCAGAGTTCAGCAACGCTGTGGTGAGAGTGAACATTTTCCGTGAGCACCGTCAGACGATTCAGTACATTCAGCCTACACACCACGAGAAGCTTGCGCAGGCCGAGCTTGTGGCCATTGACGAAGCTGCTGCCATCCCGCTTCCTGTTGTCAAAAACTTGCTGGGTCCCTACCTGGTCTTCATGTCGTCTACGATCAACGGCTACGAAGGCACGGGTCGTTCGCTGTCGTTGAAACTTCTTCAGAAGCTGCGTGAGCAGCAGGGCAGTGCCGGAGAAGCCGCGGCCCGCGCAGTTGCGAATATTCACGGCGACCAGAAGCGTCGCAAGGGCGAGCAGAAGTTGCACGAAGAACGCTGGCAGGCAGCAAGCAATGCTGCCCACGCGGCGGCAGCTGGAAGCGCTTCGTCCTCAGCGCGCGTGCTTCGTGAGGTTACACTGGAGACTCCTATTCGTTACGCCCCAAATGACCCGGTTGAGCGTTGGCTGAATTCTCTGCTGTGCCTCGACGCGACAAATGCGTCCCATCGCCTCGTGGCAGGTACGCCTCATCCGCGCGACTGTGAGCTGTACTACGTAAACCGCGATTCATTGTTCTCGTACCACAAGCTCTCGGAGAGCTTCCTGCAGCGAATTATGGCGTTGTATGTGTCATCGCACTACAAGAACCAACCGAACGATCTGCAACTTCTATCAGACGCACCGGCCCACCACGTTTTCGCTCTTCTCGGACCGGGCGCGGAGTCGCAGGGAAATGCTGGTCAGCTTCCGGACGTTCTCTGTGTTGTACAGGTGGCTCTGGAGGGCGAGATTTCGAAGGCGTCCGTTAAGGCGCAGCTTGCTCGCGGTCAGCGCGCATCGGGCGACCTTATTCCCTGGACGGTGGCGCAGCAGTTTCAGGACTCCGAGTTTGCAGCTCTTTCAGGAGCACGTGTGGTTCGCATTGCCACCCACCCGGATGTGACTGGCATGGGCTACGGCTCTCGTGCTGTTGAACTTCTGACGAAGTACTATCAAGGTGAGATCACTAGTGACGTCGCTGGCGCCGAGGATGTGGAAAAGGACGACGAGGACAAGCCGGAAGAAGACGATGATGATGAGGAAGAGAAGAAGTCAAAACTTCGCAAGGAGAAGATTAAGCCGCGCAAGACGCTTCCACCGCTGTTGCTGCCGCTGGATGAGCGTCCGTGCGAGCGCCTACACTGGTTCGGCACTTCGTTTGGCTTGACGCTGCCGCTACACAACTTCTGGTCGCGTGCGAAGTTCCGCTCAGTGTACATTCGCCAAACGGCCAATGATCTGACGGGTGAGCACACGGTTATCATGCTGCGCTCCTTACGTTGCGATGACTTGCCTGCGGCACCTTCTGATGGATGGCTTGATGAGTTCGTTGCCGACTCTCGTCGCCGATTCACATCGCTGCTGAGCTACGACTTCTCGAAATTTCCATGCGCGCTTGCACTCGGTCTTCTAAGCGACGAGGCCGCTGGCTCGAACCCCTCCACAAACGGCGAGGAGAAGCAAGTTACACTGCACCGCAGCGCTACCGGCGAGATCAGCCCCGCAGAATTGGGAATGGTGTTGACACCGTACGACGCCAAGCGTCTGAAGTCGTACGCAAAGAACATGGTGGACTACCACATGATCGTGGACCTGGTGCCGTCGCTTGCGCGTCTGTACTTCCTGCAGCGTCTTCCGCAGATGTCGTTGTCGTATCTGCAGCGTGCGATTCTTGTGAGTCTCGGTCTGCAGCATCAGTCAGTGGATGTCATCCAGCAGGAGCTGAACGTGCCATCCAACCAGCTCTTGGCCTTGTTTAACAAGGCTGTCCGGAAGTTCCTTGGACAGATTGAGCAGTTAATGGAGAAACAGTTGGAGCAGGAGACGACGAACAGCAAGAAGATTGCTGAGGTGGCCGCGCAGTCGCAGGCCATGGCCCCAACTGAGACGACGCTTGATGAGGAGATGCGCGAGGGCGCTCAGGAGGCCAAGGCCAAGCAGCAGCAGAAGCTTCTGGACAGCCTCAACCTCATGAAGTATGCCGTGCGCGGCGACGATGCAGACTGGGATGCAGCACTCGCCCAGACCGAAAACGGCGGAGCAGTTGTTCAGGTGAAGAGCAAGAAGCAGAACAAGGTCACGAAGGAGCCCAAGGAGTCGAAGAAGGACAGCAAGCACAACAAGCGCTCAGCTGACGGAGAGAGCGACCGCAAGAAGAACAAGAAGAGCAAGAAGAGCAAATACGCTAACCTCAGCTAGATACAGTAGTTCGTTCAGTCGGCCGTACCAGTCAATGGACGGCGCCTTGTGTCACTCCTGAATATATAGAAGCACCAAAACTTGTTCACCGTGTGCAGCAGTCCAAGGTGCCCTCCCCGTAGCTAAGTACTACGTAATCGAGGACAGCTACTCGTCCACGTGCGTGGTGGGCTCGTCAAAGTGCTTGACGCTCGGTCCGCGTCGACCATGGTATGTTCCCGTCTTGAGGTCCCAGTCCGGATCGACGCCAGCGTCGCGAGAGCCGCTGTTCGCATATGCTCCACGTCGGATCTGCGACGAATTGAGCGGTCTCTCTTGGGACGTCAAGTTGGCTCCCTGAGTGTATCAAATGCGTCACAACCACAGAAACCCAGAGCAAAGGACCCCAACGACGGACGCACCTTGGTGTAGTGCGCCACGAACGGGATGGAGAAGAAGCCGGCGGCCACCACGAGGGCGAACCCCACGACGGGGCCGTTGCTGCCCTTGGCCTTCATCGCGCGCTTCCGAGCCGCAGACATTCCTCTTGATTGCGTGTTGTCCCGTAACACGAATCTGACTCAAGTGCGCACCTCTTACACTGTATATCCTATCATATCTGTTAGACATTTAAAAATATTACTACCGAATCCATCCCCTGTTCTTTTGTTCCCTCTACAATCGCTTGATTGACCCCATCGCGCATTATGAGAGCATTACGGGACGACTCATTCCCATGTTGAACAATCAGCGCCTCGGACTCGGCGTGGCGTTGCTCGTGGCGCTTGCGGCGTGCTCGTTGCTCCTTTCCAGTCCCGAATCTTCCCAGTTAAGCACAAGCTCCACCACTGCAGCCTCTCTCCACACCTCCTATGTCACTCACGACCAAGCAGCGCGCCCTGGCGGCCGTCACCGGCGGCTTCGTGGCAGATGCCGCCACCATGGGCCTCCACTGGATCTACGACGGCGCCAAGATGAAGCAACTGGCGGAGGCACGCGGCACGGCGGGACCCGAGTTCTACGAGCCGCCGTCGTGCCCCTTCTACTCGTACGAGAGCGGCGCGCTGTCTCCGAACGGCGACGAGATCTTGCCCCTGCTGCAGGACGTGGCGGAGCGCGGCGAGTTCGTGCCGGAGGAGTTCGCGATGGCGTCCTACCGTGCTGCCAAGGCCTACACGGGCCGCCTCAACAGCGTCTTCAAGGAGATGGTGGTCAAGGGAGACGCAGGTAAGAAGTACCCGGATCTGGCATCGCCCAGCAAGGACCTGCACGGTGGAATCAAGGCGCCAGTTCTGGTTGCCCGGTACTCGGACGACACGCCGCTGCTGCTGCAGAAGGTGCGCGAGGCTACACGAGTGCACGAGATTGGAGTGGAGGCTGAAGATGCCGCAGTGGCCACGGCGCTACTCATCAAACAAGTGGTGCAGGGGGTCTCGATTGCGGACGCCATCTCGGCGCTCACGACCAATGAAGACGTCCGCGCTGACACACGGGCATCCATCCAGCAAGTCATTGAAGCGGTGAAGGCAAAGACCTTCTCGGACGCTACCGCTGCTGTCGCACACTTTGGCAAGCCATGCTCTTTGCCTGGTGTGCTGCAAGGCTCAGTGTTTGTGCTGTTGACCTCGGAAAGCTACGTGGAAGCGCTGCGTGCGAACATGCTGGCGGGCGGAGACAACTGCAGCCGTGCCATCGTCATTGGGGCTGTCACTGCTGCGGCACAGGGAGATGATGCCATTCCGGCAGAATGGAAGCAAAAGACCAAGGTGTATGACCAGGTCCAGGCGCTCTCGAAGAAGATCGTTCAGTGAGTACGAGCTGCAAATGTCGTGATTAACAACAAAATGAAATACTTCATTGTTTGCAAGTCTCGTTTTGAAAGCTACAACCCCCCGAGTCTTGCGTTTATTAACCCTTTCGTGGTCAACAGGCTCATTTTGACCTCTTTCATGGTCGTGTCAAGACCTGCGAGAGAATCGGTCATCAAGGGGGGCAAAATGCCCCTGTTCACAGAAGTTCAACTAACACACCACCATGTTTTGTAGCTGTCGAGTTCTACCCGCTCCATATTTTTTTATTTTACCAGATGTGGCGTACACCACTGAAAGATATGCATTTAAGTACGAATGTATGCACTTAAGTCCGGATTTTGCTCCTGTAACGAATGACTGGACCTCAGTCATTTCCATACGAAAACCAAGAGTCTCGCAACGTTCACTGCCTTTGCCGTTTTTGTGCTGACATGCGAACCACATTCACATTCGACGACGACAAGCAGCTTGTCCAGCTTGCCCAAGGATACATCAACGGCGGCACGAGGATCCCGTGGAATGACGTTGCCCGCCGCATGCGATCTACGAAGCATACTGCGGCCGCGCTGCGTCAACGCCTCCAAGCGCTGTATCGTACATGGAGTCGTGAAATCGCGAGTTTTCCTGCTAATTTCTTCACACTAGTTCGACGTCCACGTGGCCGCCCTCCTGGTGAAACGCAGCAGCTTCGAAACATCTCCACCGGCCCAGCTCCACGACGGCCGCTCCCACCAGAAGAAGCAGTTGCTCCACCCGAAGCCATCGCAGGACCACGACCACGACCGATATCTGGCGCAGGGACTGGAGCAGCACGTGTGGCTGCACGTGCAGCAGCGACTGAACCTTCTGAAGGATGCCAGTCACCATTGCAGCAGGCGTCTCGCTCAATTGGGACTGTGGCAATGACGACACCACGTCGGGAAGCAGTCCCAGAGCCGCCAGCTCCAGCAGCGATACTGTCTCGCCCACCAGAAGCTGCAGTAACACGAGCTGCACGAGCAGCGGCACGAGAAGTAGCTACTTCGCGTGTCGAGACATCAGTGACGCCAGCGCGGCGTCCAGCAGAGGCTGGAACGGCGCCAACAACGCCTAAACTACCGAATCCAAGTATTCGAAGAACGGCTATGACGGCGGCAGTACTCCCGATGCAACCGGCGCCAGTCCGGTGCTCATCGGATGCGGAGAAAGCTGTCACGTCAATTTTTTGCTGGTGTGCCACGCGCTGCGGTCACCTACGCTAGCGGAAGCCGTCACCTGAATGTCGGAAAAGTGTTGCCGCCGGGTGTGACTACACTATTGCAAGAACTTGGTGACGTCAGTGCACGTGACGTTTTTTTCGATATCGGTTCTGGACTCGGCAATGTTGTCGTCCAAGTAGTCCTTGCGACTAACGTGTCAAAAGCGATCGGGATCGAGGTTCGCGACGACGTGCAGAATGTTGGTGTGGATGTGATTGCAAGGAGCCCGCACGTCCGACGTATTGACGAAAGAACAGAGTTCATATGCAACGACATCACGGGGCTCCCCTTCTGGCGGCTGGAGCCGTACGCACAAGCTACCATCGTCTTCTGGAACAACATTTTGTTCGAGAGTGTTACCACTGAGTTCGTGAAGCGTGAACTTGGTGAGCTGCCTCGAGCGCGTTTCGTCATTTGCACAGCTCCCATGCGCCCACGCCACCGCGAACCTTGTTTTGCTGCGTTTTGCTCTTTGTTTGAGCTCTTTGTTTGAGCTCTTCAAGGAAGCTGGTATTGCATGTAGCTGGAAGGCCGAGCCACAGCGTGCATGCTTTTATCGTTCATTCCAAAGTTATTGATAGCCTAATTTGCTATAGTTAAATCAAGACAATTCACACTTCAACACTCTCAGGTGGTTTCCTTGCGAGTTTATACTAACGATTTGTATAGTTACTCAACTTAATGCTTTTGGCAAAATGAACCGGTTTCTTGGCTTGGGGTCAAGCTACTAGAGGAGTTACAGTAGCACCTGTAAAAGAAACTAGGAGAACAGCAGCACACATGAATTCGCTTTCAGATTTCCATAATCTGACAACATATTCCAAAGTGTCTCGACCTGTTTTTCGCTTGAGTTACAACCAAAGGTGGTTTCTGTAATTGTCATAATGTTTACGCACTTGCTAACAACTACAAGTTGATCGACCGCGCAACACTTTGGCGGATTCCAGGCTCTCCTTCTCCTCTTAGGCTCAAACTGCGCTGGTTCGTGCTCGCATGCTTCAGCTTGCACAACGCTGAGCTCGTACGCACCTTGCCCTTGGTCGAGAAAAGCTTCCGAGGTAGATAAAACTGATGGTATTTCTCACAGCAGGTACAAGATTGCTTGGGACACATATACGGCTCGCTAGCCACGAAAACGTGCTGGCATTGTGGAGAACGCAGAAGTCGGTAACCTCCGTCGCGTACCTGTCCTCCCATCTACACACCACACACTGCCGCCTTTTCCGATTGACCTCCGGATATAGCTGCTTTCCGTCAGCGTCTCGCCTGCCAGCGACCCACACTGCACTTGACGGTGATACATCTTCGGCCACTGTCGCCGGTACATCAAGAGGATGCATGTCTGTGTAAAACATGAGCCGCTCGCTGGGTGCCTCTTTCCATTTTCCTGATAGCAATTACGAGCTCAATTGAATCAGGAAATCGCGATGGGAGTCGCGGTCATTGGTTAGACCAAGTGCCAACTTCTCGCGAAGTACGCATTGGACCGCCCAACATCCACAAGTGCAAGGCCCAGCTTTTTGAACCACTTCTTGAATGAATGACCATCTGCCAAAGAGAACCGCCCTCGAACTTGGTCGAGTCGGTCAACACCCTGCATGTTTGAGTTATACTCTTTGATGCAGGTGGGAGCGTTGAACGTCCGCTTTTCGGAGCGGACCTGGCGAAGAACTGTAGTCATTGCCGATGAGCCTGCATTAGAAATCACGGTGACGATAGCGCTATCGTACCACGAGGCCGCCACGGTGTTACGATCAGCAGAAACCCCTTGGCGAGAGGTTCCGCGAGAGCAATCTTTCTTGTCGAGCACGACGTGCCTCGGAAAGTGTGTGCTAGTCTTTCGCACTGTCCCCCGTCCATACAGGCCTTTTAGCCGCAATGCATCAAGTAGCTGCACGGAGGTGTAATAGTTGTCGGAGTTGATAATGCGGCCAGTACCATACAATGGTCGGACAACTTTCAGTACACACTGCCGGATTGATGACGATACTGCCAGCTCCTCGCTCAGGGCTTGAGCTTCTTCTTGTGTCGTCACGCCCTCTAACCTCTCCGTGATGTCGCTCTGACAGTGAAGCCGAAAGTATAACGATATCCACGTCGTTGAACAGCAGAGCATGTAGATTCGGAAATGATACTTCCGGGTAGGCTTCAAAGGGTTGTACATTATGAGCGGCTTGCCGAATTTCGATCTGCACGCGACGCTCGCTTCGTCTAGAGCTACGTTTCGCCCCACCTCCACGTACTTGGAGCCTGTAACCTTTAGAAGATTCAGTAGTGGCCTGATTCTTGCTGCTTGGTCACGGTTGCCGCTGCTAATCTCAATGCACTGAAAGCAAAACGCCTGCCGGAGCTGTTTGAAGCGGCGGAGGGGCATAACTGCATCGAGACTGACCGAGCTTCCACCAAAAATTGCATCTTCCACTTGCTGCCCCCAAGTAGTTGCTGTACTCCCCTTTATCCACCAGTTCCATGTAGAACAACACGCCAAGGAATGCCATAACCTCGTCCAGCGTAAACGGTTTTGCGAGTGCGATGTCATGCACTTGGGCATAGCTGTTTGTTTCCCCAACCACTTGCTGCCAGAACGAGAGAGGAATGTAAGCGAAAAAACTTGCCGAAGCGGAGTGCTCGAATATATGCTTGAACTTAGGAAGAAGTCGAGTAGTGGTAGTGCCGTCCGCGTGCTGATATAAGTCCTCAGGCTCCTCGCACTGCGCCCCAGGCTCAAAACACATGTTTCTGATGGCTTCAACCTCCGATAGCGATGTCGGTAACTCCATTGGAGGGTCAAACATGTACTCCTCCGTGTCATCCATGTCGCCCTCAACTTGAATGTCTTCTCCTTCGTCAGCTGCGCAGAGGTGACTCCAGCCCACGCGCGACGAATTTCCATGTAAGGAGCGGTAGTTGGCGTTCCCACGCTGAATCATGCTGAGGTTCAAATGCTCATCCTTGTTTTGATATTGTGAGTCTAACCATTGCACGTGAAACAACGCCCCCTTGACGATCCGACAAACGCGACCGACAAGATACGCACTCCCCACGCCAACATACTTGTCCTTGGTCTTTTGCCGTTTAGTCCAGCCTTCTTTCTCTGGTGAGAAAGCAACGAGCGTGTCAACATACAAGTCCGGGATCAGAGGTGGCCGGGCTGGACTAGTTCGCTGCGGTCCCGCTGGTGAAGTCAAGTCTGGCACTGTAGTGTCACGCAGCAGCGCGTTATCGGCTTCGCTGTTTTGCTCTGGAGCGCTGGAAGTCAAGGTTGCTGGTGGTGAGGATAGCGCGCGTGGTGATACTGAGCTGGGTTGGGCGGCTGGGGTAAGTCGCGTCGGTTTGGGCGTGACCAAGTGCCTGACTTAGGTTTCGCTTAGGTGACGGCTTGTTCCCCGCTGGACGTCCGCGCTTACGATGAGACGCAGCATCGTCGGTGGTCTTTGGTTTGTTTTTGGAGCCTTTAGGCCTGCCGCGCTTTCGCTTGGGGGCTGAAGAAGAAGCACCTTCATCACTGGGAGCAGGCGCAACTCCGACGTCATGCACGGCAACTACGGCCTTGTCATCAGCGAGTCTTCCAATCTCCTCATCGGTGACGGCCGCCGCCTCACCTCTCAACTGTCGCTCGTCGACCACGCCGCCGCCACGAGCAACACCATCAGACGCTATTCCATTCAGAAGCGCGACGAACCCGTACTCGCCCCGCCAGCGGACTCTGCACCATGCCGTCTCACGTCGGCCCCGCTCTCGACGCTGCCCTCTACAGCACCTCTTGGTCCCCCGGCAGCAGAATCGCCACCGCCGCCGCTACCACCCGACGTCTCGATGCTCAAACTCACAGCGAACCCGTTCGCGCTCCTGTTGCCACCACCACCGCTTTCACTGCAGCCAAACGTTGTCGTACGTTGTATCTCGGTGGCCCTATTCCCATCACCACCGCTGCTTGCGTTGCGCACTGCCCTGCCGGCGCCGTTGTCGCTACTGCCACCGCCACCAGTGGCTGTCCCGCACGAGTTCTCTCTTCTGCTGCCTTCCATACTGGTTGACGAATGACAAACCAATTGCGAACTTCGATTAGATATCAATTTGTATAGATAGATTCAGATTGATTCACTCTGTAGTTTGTATACTGAAATCAAGAGACATACCACCTTTGCGCCCTTTTGATCAGCAAACAGGTCTACGCGGAACGTGCTAAGCATATTGATTGAACGGTGAACTTCTAGCCACTAAACACTCATGCACAATACAAGTTAGGCAGTGTCTGGGTCGTTGGATCCTAAACCATCACGGTGGTGCTGATGCCCACAGGCAAGTACTAATTGGTGGTGCCAATGACTCGCCGCGTGCCGGATGGCCGTGTCCTCTCCACGCACCGATGACTGATGCCGATAGATTTCAGGGTGGGACGTGATATCTTACGGGATCTGGTCCAGGATCTGCTGCTTTACGTCATCACCTCGGCCGGGGGCACAGCCAATCAAGTGCCACGGTCGGGACCAAACATAAAAAAACTCTTTTTCGGCCAATCAAAAAATTTCGATCAGAGTGACATGGAAGTACCGTGACGTGTGAAAGGGGGCGAAATGCTCCCTTTCATGATATCGTCGCCCCCTACCCCCGCTAAATCCCATCCTGCTGCCACTATCAAGAGAGAGCACCTTTACCGCGAGTACCGTGGTTTATGAAGGGGAGCAAAATGGCTAAACGTCTTGACTTGTATAGTATAGTGAACACGAATGAGTACCCTGCGTTCACGAAAGGGATAAACTCGCAAGGAAACCACCTGAGAGTGTTGAAGTGTGAATTGTCTTGATTTAACTATAGCAAATTAGGCTATCAATAACTTTGGAATGAACGATAAAAGCATGCACGCTGTGGCTCGGCCTTCCAGCTACATGCAATACCAGCTTCCTTGAAGAGCTCAAGCAAAGAGCAAAACGCAGCAAAACAAGGTTCGCGGTGGCGTGGGCGCATGGAAGCTATGCAAATGACGAAACGCGCTCGAGGCAGCTCACCAAGTTCACGCTTCACGAACTCAGTGGTAACACTCTCGAACAAAATGTTGTTCCAGAAGACGATGGTAGCTTGTGCGTACGGCTCCAGCCGCCAGAAGGGGAGCCCCGTGATGTCGTTGCATATGAACTCTGTTCTTTCGTCAATACGTCGGACGTGCGGGCTCCTTGCAATCACATCCACACCAACATTCTGCACGTCGTCGCGAACCTCGATCCCGATCGCTTTTGACACGTTAGTCGCAAGGACTACTTGGACGACAACATTGCCGAGTCCAGAACCGATATCGAAAAAAACGTCACGTGCACTGACGTCACCAAGTTCTTGCAATAGTGTAGTCACACCCGGCGGCAACACTTTTCCGACATTCAGGTGACGGCTTCCGCTAGCGTAGGTGACCGCAGCGCGTGGCACACCAGCAAAAAATTGACGTGACAGCTTTCTCCGCATCCGATGAGCACCGGACTGGCGCCGGTTGCATCGGGAGTACTGCCGCCGTCATAGCCGTTCTTCGAATACTTGGATTCGGTAGTTTAGGCGTTGTTGGCGCCGTTCCAGCCTCTGCTGGACGCCGCGCTGGCGTCACTGATGTCTCGACACGCGAAGTAGCTACTTCTCGTGCCGCTGCTCGTGCAGCTCGTGTTACTGCAGCTTCTGGTGGGCGAGACAGTATCGCTGCTGGAGCTGGCGGCTCTGGGACTGCTTCCCGACGTGGTGTCGTCATTGCCACAGTCCCAATTGAGCGAGACGCCTGCTGCAATGGTGACTGGCATCCTTCAGAAGGTTCAGTCGCTGCTGCACGTGCAGCCACACGTGCTGCTCCAGTCCCTGCGCCAGATATCGGTCGTGGTCGTGGTCCTGCGATGGCTTCGGGTGGAGCAACTGCTTCTTCTGGTGGGAGCGGCCGTCGTGGAGCTGGGCCGGT
The DNA here is from genome assembly GCA_032158285.1 of Phytophthora sansomeana. Taxonomy (NCBI): domain Eukaryota; phylum Oomycota; class Peronosporomycetes; order Peronosporales; family Peronosporaceae; genus Phytophthora; species Phytophthora sansomeana. The sequence continues at coordinate 102,343 of JAPDHH010000209.1, forward strand.
GGAGATGTTTCGAAGCTGCTGCGTTTCACCAGGAGGGCGGCCACGTAGACGTCGAACTGGTGTGAAGAATTTTTTTTTCAAAATACATGTATATACGCCATTTTATACTGGCCGCCCCGCCTCGAATGCACGCGCGCTTTATGCCCGCCGGACGCCCCAGGCAGCTTTCGCTACAGCTACGCAGCTGTACTGGCGTTCGGAGGGCCGGGTTGGCGCGTCCGAGTGCTCAACGGGGCCGCACGCCGCGTCGACGAGCACAAAGGCGAATTCGGGTTTCCATGCGTCGCAGAGTGACGTGCGACCGTGGCGACTGCAGTGCGGTGCGCGTCGGGCGCTCGTGTAGCGTGTGTGTTGCGCAAGGGCGGTGCGATGTGTGGTGGTGTGGGTTAAGAGAAGGTGCTCCCAAATAGTCTAGGCGGTTAGGATACGTGGCTTTCACCCACGCGACCCGGGTTCGAGTCCCGGTTTGGGAATTTTGCTTTTCCGCTCCTGGCCGCACCGCCCCGAATGCACGCGCGCTTTATGCCCACCGGACGCCCCAGGCAGCTTCCTGTCACGTGTCGTGTAGGAACACGATGAAATTCTCTTCCTAGTCGGATGAGTCCCACCAACAACACACGCTTCCCTCGAAAGGTCGGCGAATATGTTGGAACCAGACCTGAAATCTCAGGAACGATCCCTTACACCGGGTTGGAATGTGTCCTCTGTGCACAGAGTCCGTGGTAAGTCTACCCAAATATAATACACCACTAGCACGAGCGAAGCTAGGATGTACGTTCGTTCTTTCGCACTAACCCTCGTTGTCCCTCAGAATGAAGGGTACAGGCCGGTCAAGGCTTAAACGGGGCTGCCGAGGTCAATCCTCGGCGTTAAGAATGTATGAAGGCTCTTTCGCACTTCCAATACAGTATACAACGTGTTATCGCCGTAACAATCGGCCAAATATCTCTCCTTTCCCTTCTCTGTTCTTGGCCTTACCAGGATGAGCTCTCGGTCAGTGTACCTGAAGCTCGTCGGCAGGCATCCACTCAGCCGAGTGTATCCAGTCGCTACGGTCAGCTAGCTAGGCTTACCTTAGCCGGACTTGACCCTTGTTAGGTTGGGGGAAAATTCTGCTCTGTCATTTGTGGCCCTGAGGCCTTCTTAGATCTTCCTATACTCTATCCTAAATCTCTATACAAATATCAAGTGTGAACATATATCTGTGGGTAATCCCTAATCCCACATAGGTACGAATTTGTACCTACGACGAGGCCTCGTGTGGTTGTCACAGAGGGACCAAAACTGGCCTATTCCTGACTTTTAGTCCTCGGTCGGTAGTATATTTGGTCCAACCGAGGACTCTTCGTCACTAAATTAGTCCTAGTCACTCCAGTGCGGTAACTGTGAGAGGCAACCTCGCTGGCCAATCAGGACCGCCGTCAACTTTCTCTTCTCAGTCCGATCCCGTTGTCTCTGTGGTCGGCTCGGCGAGCTCGGCCACAACTCAACATCACAACTGCCCCCAACGCGACCCGAACCGCGTCGCTGTAGAGTGTCGTGGTGCCCTCTGTCTCGCCGATGCCTGGCCGTTCCCGCCACTTGGAGGAGGCTACTGCGCTGGCACTTTGTTCGCTCAGCGAGGATTCTGAGGTACATTCATGCTCTCTCTCCGCCCTTGTGACACCTCTGACATCTCGTTGCTCACTCACACCCCTTGCGCCTCGTTCACGTTGTCCCTGCAGCCGTCGTCAGAGCCCTCGTCCACTGTTCCCAGCTCCACGTCTGCTGGAGTGTCGACCGCTTCGCTTCGTCAGCCGCCCAGTCAAGCACGAACCTCGGTTCCGTCGTCTACTGTCTCTGGATCGCCTGGAGGTGCCACACAGGAGTCGTCCGTGGTCTCATCGCCTCCGACTCCTCCGGTCGCTTTTTCTGAGGCTTCAAATGCGCGTCTCGTGGCTCTCATGCGTGGAGCGCCGCACGCCCGAGCCCCCAACGAAGTTTCGACCGGCTTGCTTGCTGCGTCTCAGGGTTCGTCGTCGACTTCGGCTGCTCACTCGCCGCTGGTGTCCTCCCAAGCGTCGGTCTCCGCGTCTTCGCCGTCGGGACGGGTTGCTTCGCGGCTTCCCGTTCCGAACGAGTCCTCTGGCCCGAGTTCTCGTGTGCTGCAAGCGCCTTCATCTCTCCTCGCTTCGTCTATGGCTCTGCAGACCTCGGTCGATGGTGTACGGGCGTTAAAGCGCCATGCTCCGCTTCCTTCAGTCGTTACCGAGGTTCCAGCTGCCCCTGTGTCAACGCTGCCGTCGTCAACAACCCGGCCTTCGAGTCAGGCTGCGTCCGGGTGCTTAAGGGCGGTTAAATGCCAAACCAAACGCTTGACTCGAGCGGAAAAGGCGGAGCTCGATCCCTTCGGTGTAGTTGCAGCTACGCTGGAAGAAGCTCCCGACGAAGCGCACGATTCGTTCGTGGACCGGCTGAAGAAGTGTCGCAGGCTGGAAGATCATCAGCGAGCGTATGAACTTCTAGGCTCCATGCCGCTAACCTCGAACATGGTCGAGCGATTTTTCAGTGTCGCTTGAACCAAAATGGGTCTCCTGCGTCACTCCCTGAAGCCGTACACGCTCGAGATGTAGTTGTTTTTGCACCAAAATGCGGACAACTGGGACGCGTCGAATGAATCGAATGAAGTGGTGAGTGAAGGTAGATCGGTAACCTTAATTCGAACGACATTGCATTGAAATGACATCAATAATATATTTGTTTGCGCTCGATGAATCTATCTCTTTAACCTAGCAACCTGTCTGTCCGTCAGTCTGTCCGTTCAGCGTCTTAGCGCATAAACCTCTGTTGTTGCCTGGCCGGGGTTGGCTATTGTAATACATTATTCACCTGCTCTACAGTCTGGACCTACCTTCCTGACTCGCCTCAGCTATGCCTTTATTACAAATATAGCCCATAACCTGTAACGCTGCGAGGTGGCCTCTCATTGGCCAAAATGTTTTGCTGCCGAGCGAAGCGAAGGTGGCCTCGCGGCGATACTATCTACAAAACCATGCCCTATTTGCAGTGAGTAGGGCAATGGTTATGCGGTGGCATCTGTTAGTGCGATCTGCAACGCGTACGAAAGCTGCCACCAATAATAGAATTTATGTTTGGCACAAGGTTTGGTGTGGAGTACACGAGTTAGGCACCGGTACACCAAGTTGCAGCACGGGCGTGGTGTAGACTGGAGCAGTATCTAAGACTTCCAGGTGGAGACTGGCAAAGCGCCACCACTACACTGTGTGCTGAAGTATGTAGGTCAGGGTTATATAGTTTTGCTTTCTACGCGCAGTAAGTACTCCTGTTAGCAGTCTATACCACGAGTGGTCACTACAGTAGTCACTACAGCAGTCTGTACCGCAGTCTCTACCACGAGTGATCACTACAGCAGTCTATACGACGAGTGATTACTACAGCAATCTATATCATGAGTGGTCACTCCAGCAGTGTAGGTTCCACCACAGCAGTCGATACCCTGAGTAGCCACTACAGCAGTCTCATATGATCACCTAGAAGTAATGCAGGGTGATTGGACTATGCGCGAGGTTGTTCTTGGAGTGGCATGTATACCGCGGGGGTCTACAAGGATAGACATTGCGGCTGAGATAGAATGCAGCGCCACGACGTGTTGCGCCCGAGGCTACGTTAAATACGTAACGTCTGCCATATGCATATAGTACGACAGTGGGAGCAGTAAATGGTATACGTGTAGCCCCGGGTTATGCGGTAAGCTCACTGCGAAAGCGCGTTACTAAACCATTTCGACGTAGCCGAGGAGATCAGTTTGTATGAGAATAGTGCATGAGTGCGGGGTACGCTGTAGTGAGTATATCAGTAGTCCAGAAATACGTTTCCAAGCCAGAGTGAGTCATACATGGACCACATCGATCACCAGTGGATGAGTGGGTGATGAGAACACGTATAGCAAGACCCGTAACTTTGCTGGAACCTAGCCTGAGCGATGACGCAACCCGCATATGCACGGATGACGGCAGCGCAATGACGGTGTTAGAACAAATTACTGAACTACACACGGCAGTTGTACAGCAGTGCAGTTAGATGCACGAGCCACACTGTAACTAGCGATGCAATGAAGTTATAAGTGCCAAAGCGGAACCCGCTCTATCAATGGGAACCAGTGTACTGGAGATACAACATAGCGTGTATGTACAGCAGCATTGTCGCGCGTATTGCAGTCGCATTATTAACTTTTAATGATACCAATAAAGCTTGCAACGCGAAGCGTAGGCGGGCCTGCTTACGTTGCGGCGACCTAACACTGATCATAGTGTCCACGGGCGGTTGAGACACTATATACTGACGCAATAAGAGTATGAATGAAAGGCGTTGACACTGCATAGTAACATACAAACAATTGCATGACACATATATAGGTTATATTGTGTAGACTGTGACATTTGAAAAAAACAATAATCCCCGCCGAGCGAAGCGAAGGCGGGGAAGCGCAGTAGTGGAGCGAGCTGGAACAGCGAGCGACACGGGTTGGGACCCAAACGTACCCTAAGGTCAGGTGGGTACCAACGTAACTTATACATAAACCTTAAATGGTATTATATAATTAAATTTATACAAGTTGAAAATCCGGGTACCACTTATGTGATACGGACCGCCAGGCTGCCTGACCAAGATTACGCCACCTGAGTCTATACTGAAACCAAGACAAATGCGCCTCCTTCCAGAGGGAGCCCATGTAGACGCCCTTTCAGAGGGAATTGTAGCAGAGAATAACTAACAGAGAATTCGTTTTGCCAGCAAGTGCACAAGTGTCTAACGGAATCCCGTTCAGTTGGCCCGGAGGTGCTTATTCGTCGAACTGGGGCCAAGTCTGTTCGGGAAGCTACGTCTGTCCGTCGAACGTTGAAGATGCATGATACATCTTGCGGAACTTTCAGTCACTTGATGTCCAAGGGTTTTTTTGTGCACAGGCTTTTTTTCCTTTTACACAGACACAGAAGCTATAAATCAATTCACTTTCCTTTTTGCGGGCTTCTACTCAACCACTCGCTCCGTCTCCTGTTCGCTCTCGACTCGCACTCTACAAGTGCTGAAGAGCTCTACAAGAAAAGCTCTTAGATGCTCCATGAAGGCTCTGAGCTCTTCGGTAGACGATGTCTTTGCATGATAGATGTGACGGCTGCAGCGACTTGGTCGCGATGAATCGCACGTTGAGCGCTCGCTCGACAATCGTCGAGGCTGCTATGCTATATGATACAGGCACTCAAGCTACACAAGCGGTGGGTGAACAAAGAGAAGAAACGTCAGATCAAGATCCCAAGCCCAAGCGCAGGAAGAAGCAAGTGACCCACCTGTCTACCGCGTGATACGAGTGGTACACGAAGGTGCCACCCATTTGGAGTTCTGCCGACCGCCAGAAGAAGTCGGAGTCGCGCCACGTCGTCGCTTTCATGAAGGTATTCCTTGAGCAAGGCTTCAAGCTTGACACGAAGGCGGAGGACTACCGAGACCAAGTCCTCGACACCGGTCGTCGCGCTGACGAAGCCGTGATTGCCTTCTTGAAGGCGCGTGGCACAAACGCGAAGGGATCTGGTAGCGTCCTGCGCGCGCTGCGCCCATTGCACAAGGATGGAATCTTGGACACGCACAATACTGCGTACAAGCGGCTGCTTGCCATTGGAAGAATTGTCGATCCTGCACCTATCGACACACAAGACGTTCTCGTAGTAGCAGGCCACGTGTAAGTCTCAAACCAAGCAAATACATATTGCGTTTGTTAGTACACATGTATACAAACAGCTCCGACACATGCAGCTGTAGCATCACCAATGCCCAGCACCATGAACTCGCTCCAGCGTCGTCCAGCAGCAACAGCAGCAGCTCGTCAACGGCGACGGCGTCGTCCCTCAGCGTCAGCGTCTTCCGTCGTCCATCAGCGCCAGAGTCGTCCATCGCCATCCCGCTCCAGCAGCACGCACAGGTCACGCAGCACGTACAACACACGAACATCCCGCACAAAACACACCCACAACACAGCAGCACATACCACACCACACGGTGCGCACACGCAGCAGCGTCACACGTAACCATCAGCGTCTCCCAGTGGCAGCAGCGTTCCCCAGCGACACAGTCGTCCAATCCTAGCGTCGTCCTGCGCCAGCAGCACAAGCAGCAGACCCCCACCGAATCCCAAAGGATAGGGCCAGCCCGACTTGAACGGGCACCTCAGGGGTGAACCCCTGGCTCTTCCTTGAGCTGCGGCACTGTGGTGGTAGGGGATCGGAGCTCTGCTCAGTAGCCGCTGAAAAACGGAGAATGAACTGTTTTGGCTCCTGTCGGCGCCTCCACTGCCACTCACCGGTGCGTGCCTATACAAAGACAGGTGCCAAGTGCCTATTGGCTGACAACTACCAATGGGTGGCGAGCAGCCTTTCATTGGCTAATAAAGGTGGCCAATGAGTAACGTCCACGTTGACTGTATGTGCTCTCATTAGTGGCCCCCTTTGCCTGTGGCCGCTTAATTTGCGGCCTCGGGTGCACATTGCTCCGAGGCCAAATATGCATGCAAACGTAAAATAGCCGATTTCTCGGCCTAGAGGCCTCTACAGGCCATTTCCTTGTGGTTGTGAGCACCTCACGAAAGCTGACCGAGAGCAATTTTTGAAGCGCAATATGATGTTTACAAGATGTTTGAAGCGCACTTAATTGAATGTGCTATATGATGTTTACAGGGTTTGGCCTGTTCTTTCTCCTGGTCCGAACGGTCGGAAAGTGTCGGAAAGGGGTAGGGTGTCGGAACCGTTGCGATATGGACAGGGAGCCTGTTTATTGCGTTATTGTCTATTGCAAGCAAAAAGCACAGTAAATTATTGGTTGTTATAAACAACAATTATTAAATATTGAACTAGCCGGAGCCGCCGATTCGCGGCGGTGGGTCAGTGTTCGGTCCCAGCTGAGTGGGCCACACGCCTCCGCTTCGCTCCGACGGGCTGATTTTGTTTATCTACATAAATGAGGCATTAAAAATTGTAACGGGGTTACACGGGGTTACACGTAACCTGGCTACATTGGTGTGTGTCACACTAAGTGGTGTGACCACATGATAACAGAAAGGAGTTCTCAGTACTCGATAGGTAACAAGAGTCAGTACGTGGCTTCAGAGCCACAAGTATGCATTTGATTAGGTATTAGTATGGTCGATAGTTAGGGTAGGACATTCGCACCAGGGCGGCCCTGTCGCCCTTAAGACTAATACATTCAGTTTGGAAAACACACAGTAGAGCTTATATACCTTGCTTAAGGTTCCTATAAGACTCTAGGAGTCGGGTACGGATTACCCTTAGCTCGCACCTGTTCTTTGTATAAGAACGAAGGTCGTGGACCTTAACGCTTCCTCTAAGCAAAGAGCTACGGCAGCCCCGCTGCACTTGGTAGCACTTGTAGTCAATCCTACACCTGAGTCGGAACGACTGAATCCTCTGCGAGGATGGACCAGATTGGTAACTTGACTCAGAGTCAACAGGGCGGGCTTAATAAGCTGATGTCTCTGCTTGGCCCTGAGGGCGTGCAGCATCTCGCTGCGCAAGGCCCCGACGCGATCAATGCGCGTCTGGAGGCGTTCTCGCAGTACGAGAATGCTCTGTTGGAGCACATCCAACAAAGGATGGCCGAGTCGGTGGCGTCTGTGACGCGTACCCCGAGCTCGGAGAGGTCGGATCGACCGAAACCACTCATACTGAGTGTGAAAGCCTTTGAAGGAAAGGAAGGAGAGAACCTCCTGCTCTGGATCAGAGAGATCGAGATGGCCATGAGTGAGTCAAGACGGAGCAACAATGCGTGGGCTTCGCGGTCTCAAAGCTCGATGGGTGATCTAGGGAGTGGGCACTAACGTGCATTACGTCGGTGGACGCAGCCTTCCCGACGTGGAATGACTTGAAAACGACAGCTTATGCAAGTCTTCTCGCCGCCTAACCAGGCTTACCGCGTGCGCTCACGCTTCCTTGCTACCCGACAAGGGAAGAAGGAGTAGATGGACTTTGTCCAGGAGTTGCGAACTCTAATCGCGGGAATGGCCGCGGATCCTCTTCTCGAGGCGGTCAAGGTGACCATCTTCATGGAGGGACCGCACTGGCGTCGCCAGGATGGAAGTCTTCCGGGTACACCCCACCTCGTTTGAAAAGGCTGTGAAGGTGGCATTGAATGCCGAATTCAACTTTAAGTCTGCTAGACTTGGGTGGTATCCACACCACAACAGCTCGTCGAGCGGGCCGGAGCCTATGGATCTCAGCTGTGCTGAGGATGAGGAGGCCGAGCTCCGAGCTGCTGAGCAGCACAAGGGCATCCGTCGATGCTTCACCTGTGGTGACACAAGTCACTTACGTACGGGGTGCCCGCTACGCCGTGGGCGTCAGGCTTCGTCAAGCCGAAAACCTGCTCCCAACCACGCAAGTGGATCTGGGCGGGAAAACGCCAAATCCCAGTAGGCACGGGGCGTGCCTACTGGGGAAGAACTAAGTTCTGTTGAGCCTCAGGAAGGAGGTAGAGGTCAGCAGGGCTTCGCCCCGAAGAGGTCCGTGCTCTTTAACACGGAGCGTGTATGCAAGCCCGGCTTGCTGGTCGTTGTTGCGACCGTGAAGGGCTTTAATAAGCCGTGGACGATACTCATCGATTCGGGGGCGTCGGGCAATTATGCTCGGCGCTCCACGATGGATGGAAGTCAGCAATATGCTGAGGCGCTGGAAGCGCGTGGGCGTGACATCGTCACTGTTCGCTTAGCGACGGGGACCCGTGTCACGGTACCCAAGGTCCCTGCGGCGTGAAGTTCCTGGACTTCGATAGCGTGGAACGCTGTTTGGTCTTGGACTTGGATTCGAGGTACAACCTCATCCTTGGCATGGCGTGGCTCGAGCGCCACGAACCACGGATCGATTGGAGGTCGAAGACCCTAGGCGCAACGCGCTCTTCTCCTAGCGGAGCTTTGGCGAGTCATGAACCCACCTCCGCTAAGAAGCAGAAGCGCTATTGGCGCGAGCACTGGACCGGGTCGGTCAATGTGCTGGACATCGGCATGTCCGAGTTAGTGGACACAGATGGTGTAATTGACACGAGTCCCGAGCAATGCTCACGGGCTGAACGTGGAGTGGCACGTAACCCACTGAGCGATGAGTCATCGCTGCATGCTGTTAGCATGGTCGACAGTACGTCGAGGCATCCGGAGCGCGGCCCTCCTGGTGCGCGCGGAGCGGAGCGTAACCCGCTGAGCGGTGTCCGTCATAACGACGATGTACTGCTGTGTGCCGATAACGGCGTAGCCGGTTCTCAACCGAGGCATTCTGGGCGTGGCCCTAATGCGTGTGGAGTGGCACATCAACCACTGGATGAAGACTGCGGGTATAGCAGTACATCATCGGATGTCGATGCAGACATCGAGACTCTGTCAGAGCAATACGAGGTGGACACGCCTGATGAGGCCCTGGGCGTGAGTGCGATTGTCTCTTCGAGACGCACTACCTCTATGAAGAGGAGGCAACGCCGCAGAGTTCAAGCGGCTAGACGCCAAGCGTCATCCTTCGACAAGGTGTGTCTGTGCCAGACGATAGCTAACAGCTATACACTCTTGTGGATGGAGTGACGGGGGAGGTAGAGGGCGACATCAGCCTCGACCCCATTCCCAACTTAAGTGCTATGTTGGAGCTGGACGAGATGTCCCTCGAAAACCATGATAAAAGCGTGGGCGGTAACACCGAGTTTGGCGATGGCCTGCGGGCAGGGGACCTCGCCGAGGTGGTCATTATTCGACCAGAAGAGGAGATTAACTCCTCGTCGCTTCTTAATGAAGCTGTCCTGGAGGACACGAAGAAGGCGCTCAATGCGCGGAGTGGATCAGCCTGCAAGATCCCTCGGATCCGTTCTATCCTTTGGTAAAGGAATACCAAGATGTGGTCTCGAAAGACCCGCCTTCAGGCTTATCTCCTGATCGAGGCGTGCGTCATGAGATTGACCTGGTTCCCGGAATCAAATAGCGTCACTAGGCAGTGGCCTTTGCCAAAGGAGCAGTGTGACGTCATTGACGCGTTCTTCCGTGCAAAGCACGAGGCGGGAATGGTGCGCGAGAGCAAGTCTCCGCATTCCACGCCGGCATTCTGTGTCAGAAAGCCTAATGGCAAGTGGCGTATCGTTCATGCTTTCAACAAGCTCAACGCTGCCACCATTCCGGCGCAAACGCCTTTTCCTAGGAAGGATGTGTTGCAGGAAAACATGGTTGAATGTACGATGTACAGTGCGCTCGACTTAGTCGATGGTTACTACCAGTTGCTCATGCGAGCAAGCGATATCCCGCTGACAGCGGTCAGCACTCCGGGCGGCATGCTCTGGGAGTGGCTGGTGATGCCCCAAGGGCTCTCGAACGCGCCTGCAACGTTCAATCGTCTGGTGACGCAGTTGTTCAAGCCCCATCGGGCGTATGCACAGACATACTTTGATGATATCTTCATCCACAGTCGTGCGGTGCACGGTAAGACGGACGTGGAGACCCATAGTGTCCATTTGCGAGCGGTGCTCGAGTGCATGCGCACTAACAAGTTGTACGCCAATGCGGACAAGTGCATCTTCGGAGCCGAAGAGATCCCCTTTCTAGGGTGCTTCATTCGGAAGCGTGGCCTTCGTGCGGATCCCGCTAAGGTCAAGGACATTGTTGACTGGCCGGTTCCAAAGAACCAAAAGGACTTACGCAAGTGGCTTGGCCTCGCCAATTACTTGCACAGGTGTAGCGCGAACTACGCGGAGATGGCAACGCCACTGTCCAATCTCCTTAAGAAGGATGCGGACTGGTGTTGGAACACCGAGCATCAGGAGGCGTTTGACGAAGTCAAGAAGAGCCTACTACATGCCCCCATACTGGCGTTGCCAGACCCTGAGCGTCCATTCAGCGTCGTCTGTGACGCCTCGGACTTTTCCATCGGCAGTGCACTGCTACAAGCTGACGCCGAGGGGCGAGATCGAGTGATCGCTTTTGAGTCTCGCCAGCTGAAAGCTGCAGCGAAGAACTACCCAGTTCATGACAAAGAGCTACTTGCAATGAAGTATGCTCTCGTCAAATTCAGGGTTCACCTGCTAGGCTCCAAGCCGTTTGTGATCTATACGGATAATGCGTCTCTACGCACTGCGACTCAGTCGCCTCACCTCTCGCAGAGGATGGCCCGGTGGCTCTCATTCTTTGCGGAATATAACTTCGAGGTGAAGTATAAGCCAGGAAAGTAGAACTCTTTGGCTGATGCGCTGTCGCGCAGACCGGACTATGAGCTTTGCTCATGTCACGATTGTGACTTCGTCCGTTAGGGACATGATCCGCGCTGCGTATGCGCAAGATGACATGTGTGTAGCGCTGCTACGGGCTCTAGGGAGCGAGGAGTTTAAAGACTCGGACAAGAAGTTGTCGGCGCGGTTGCGCGCGAGAATACATCGGCACTCCATCGATGATGGCTTGCTGTACTACAGCACCGACTCGCCGGACACTGCACGGGTGGTCGTCCTTCACGACGAGGACCTGAAGTATCGCACCCTCTATGAGGCGCATGATACACCGCTCGGCGGTCATCTCGGTCGTGAGAAGACCTACGGCTCTGTGAGCAACCACTACTGGTGGCCCAAGCTGTATATGTGGACAAGCACTTATGTGCGTACGTGCGAGGCTTGCCAACGGGTGAAACCCTCGCCGCATGCGGCTGCGCCTTTGGCGAGCTTGCCAGTCCCCACGGGATGTTGGCAGTCCATGAGTTTGGACTTTGTGTTTGGCCTGCCGAAGGACTCGGCAGGTAACACGGGCATCGTGGTCTTTGTTGACCGTCTCAGTAAGATGGTACATCTTGCGGCAGTGCCGGATACTATCGACGGTGTCGGTACAGCTACGCTGTTTATGGATCGTGTGTTCCGCCAACACGGACTCCCAGAGTCGATTATCTCGGACCGAGACCCGCGCTTCACAGGGAAGTTTTGGACTACTGTCGTCAAACTGCTTGGTACCAAACCTGGACATGTCCACAGCGGACCATCCGCAGACCGATGGTCAGACCGAACGCGCGAATCGCGTTGTGGAGGACATCCTCCGTAGCATCTGTGCTGAAACGCCAAAGCGTTGGAGCGCTATGCTCCCACTCGCTGAGTTTGCATAATGCTGTGCATGCCTCCACAGGCTACACTCCGTTCTACATGAACGGGTTGGCACACCCACGCGTCTCGTTGACGCCACCACTCCGTGGTTCAGGGCTTGGTGGATGAGGATTAGCCGAACGGCTTGCTGATATCAGCCCTACTGCTGTTCGTAAACAGCTTGACGAGTTTCTGTCAACGCGTCTAAGTGTCCTTCGACACGTGCGTGACGCTATGGCTGAGAGCCAAGACATGCAAAAGGAAAATGCAGATGCTAGAGGCAGAGGGAACTTGCAAAGTTTTGAGGTCGGAGACCTAGTTTTATTAAATGCTAAGAACCTACCTACACATGCAGTGTCTGCAGTCTTCAAGACGAAGCTGAAACCACGGTTTTGGGGACCTTTCAAGGTCGTGGCCAAGAAGGGCCTAGCGTATACGCTCAATCTTCCGAAGAAGATGCGAACACACCCGGTGTTTTATTACGTGGGCTTGCTCAAGCCGTACAGGGACCCGGCGAAGGTGGACGCTGAGGCGTTGGCACCGGGGCGGAAGCCACAGGCAAGTGGCCGCCCAGCATCTGAGCAAGGAGCTCATTCTGAGCTCGAAGTGCCACAACCTCATCCGCCGGAGGCGTTAAGCGAGCAACCTGCTCCTGAAGCGACGCTGTCGTCCGCTCAGCGGCCTTAAGCCGATCCGTTAGAGCGTGGAGATCACGCAGCTGAGGCAGCCACTGGATCTGCTGATCCAAGCGATCGAGATCGTCCGCACAGCGGTTCGCGACCCGCGACGTCGCATCAGCGTAGCGACGATCACGACGGACTTCGTCCCGAACCGCTCGAAGAGCTTCCTCCGACGCTGGGTGAAAGCCCGGCCGGTCGGCGTCCCCCTCCGGGGCTTCTCGATGAGAATGGCGAGATCCACTATCATGTGGAGCGCCTGTTGGCGCGTCGACGTCGCCAGGGTCAAAACCAGTATCTGGTAAAATGGCGGGGCTATCCTCACTCGGAAAACCCGTGGGAGTTCGAGGTGCCGCTTCGGCAGGATTGTCCGGACGTCGTGGACGCTTTTGATCGGAACGATCGTGACTCCACGAGTCGCCGACCGCTTCGGCGGTCGCCCCGCGCTTCCCGCCAGTAGAGGCGGAGAAAGAGGGACCAAGAGCAGAGCTCAAGCTCTGGCCCTGAACGGCAGAAGCCGCCGAACCACCATGGTGGGAAGGAGCGTAGCTCGCAGGAGCATGACGAATAGGTCCGTAGGACACGGGACGACAGTCCGAAGGCAGTTGTCGCCTCGCCTTCAGCTTCGCGAAGGCAAAGCGCAGCCCCCGCTCGATACGAGCATCCACCTCATGACAACTAGCTCAGAGAGCTTCGAGGCTTAAAAGCTTCCGGTGCCGTTGCACCCAGCGCTCGAAGAGCGTGTCATCTTCGTCTGCAGATTCACCAGGGGTGAGGACGATTGGGATGGTCCTCATGGAGATCACGGCATACCCGCTCCTTCGAGCATTAAGTCGAGCTCGATAGTCGTCGACCGTCACTTCCTGGGGTTCCAAGAACCGAGCTCGGAGAGCCTCGCGCTGGTGCAGCTCCGAAGGCGTGACGGCCGCCGTCCCGATCACGTGAGCGACCAAGGTTCCCTGAACCGCGAGCTTGTCTGCAGCTGCAGGATCCTGGGCTTCGTAGCCTCGCTCCATCCGAGCACTCAGGATGGGTCGTCGCTCAGGACGCCGGATCGGCAAGAACGTTGGCTGCGAGTCGGTGAGTCTGTTCTCCTGGGCCTCGTCGAGGTTGTTGGTAATAGTACCAGGCTCCAAGCCTCCGCTGCCAGCTCGATCGCTCAAGCAAGGAGCGGAGCGCAGAGCGGAAGACCGACGTTCGGGGAACGGAATGGGAGTGCGAAGCACCGGCCGGGGGCTTGCACCCTGTGACTCTGTCACCTCACCCTCCTCGCCAGGCATCTCCGTGTCGGGCTCATAGTCCACCTCAAGGTCCTCAAGACCATCGTAGAGGTAATCTCGCGCCATGGGCGGACGACGGTCACGGACCGAAGGAGACAGCAAGTCAGTCGACTTATACTGCTTCTCCTCCATCGCAGACAGCTTGGAGTCGGCCTTCGGCCAGGTTGGGGACGTGGAGTCCGGGGATGCACGACGTGCAGTGGGAGAGCGTGGTCGAACGACCAGGATGCTTTCTGCCCCGTTGGCATTCGGAGTCCGTCGGACTAGCTCTGAGAGCGGAATATGTTTCAGGGTCCTTGATGTGACACGACAACGGCGTGGACACGAGTGTCAACTGTCTTAATGGGGGAGAGGGTAACGGGGTTACACGTAACCTGGCTACATTGGTGTGTGTCACACTAAGTGGTGTGACCACATGATAACAGAAAGGAGTTCTCAGTACTCGATAGGTAACAAGAGTCAGTACGTGGCTTCAGAGCCACAAGTATGCATTTGATTAGGTATTAGTATGGTCGATAGTTAGGGTAGGACATTCGCACCAGGGCGGCCCTGTCGCCCTTAAGACTAATATATTCAGTTTGGAAAACACACAGTAGAGCTTATATACCTTGCTTAAGGTTCCTATAAGACTCTAGGAGTCGGGTACGGATTACCCTTAGCTCGCACCTGTTCTTTGTATAAGAACGAAGGTCGTGGACCTTAACGCTTCCTCTAAGCAAAGGGCTACGGCAGCCCCGCTGCAAAATTTTTCAACTTGTATAAATTTAATTATATAATACCATTTAAGGTTTATGTATAGTTACGTTGGTACCCACCTGACCTTAGGGTACGTTTGGGTCCCAACCCGTGTCGCTCGCTGTTCCAGCTCGCTCCACTACTGCGCTTCTCCGCCTTCGCTTCGCTCGGCGGGGATTGTTGTTCTTTTTCTATGTCACAGTCTACAAATAGAGCCTATATATATATATGTCATGCCTTATTTGCATGTTACTTTGCAGTGTCAACGCCTTTCGTTCATACTCTTATTGCGTCAGTATATAGTGTGCCAACCGCCCGTGGACACTATGATCAGTGTTAGGTCACAGCAAAGTAAGCAGGCCCGCCTACGCTTCGCGTTGCAAGCTTTATTGGTATCATTAAAAGTTAATAATGCGACTGCAATACGCGCGACAATGCTGCTGTACATACACGCTATGTTGTATCTCCAGTACACTGGTTCCCATTAGGGCTGGCGGGCTCTCTCAGATAGAACCAGTCGCTGCCTGTCCTAGCGATTTGGTTTTGAGACGGGAGGTGTTCGTGTACGTAAAGTTGCACGGCGTTCTGGGATGGTTTTGTGCCGTAAATCTAACGAATCTTGTTGCGGTGTGTGATAATGCGTAACCAGCAGAGATGGACGGCAACGATATGAAGCGAAAGCGACGTCGCGTTTGCGTCGTCGGACGAGGAGGAGGTTGTCCCACCCACCAGACGCCGAGTGTTTGTGCATGCTTCGACGTTCAATACACTTCGCGCAGCAAAATTCGGGATCGATACATTTGATAGCAGCACGTACAAGTTCTCTTACAACTACGGGAAGAAAGGTCACGGACAGCGTATGTATAAGTGCATCTCACATAAAGACTGCGGTAAGCGACTCCGACTACGCAAGGATGGAGACGTAGAATTCAAGATAGAACACGCAGGACAACATGGAGTGGACGGCACAAACGTCAAAAAGCGAGGCATTCACGGAGCCTTCAAGTTAGAAGTTGCCGATATATTGCTTGGCTGTGGTCCCAAAAAGTGCCGTAAGATTCTTCAAGAACGATGCGCTGCTCTTCCTGAACTGAGCAGCATTCTTCCAGATACTACCCAGCTCAAGAATCATAAGGCACATTTGAAGTCGTCGCTGGCAGGTATGGTTTGCTCAAAGTTTTCTTACAGATTAATACGCCAACATGTGCTACTGAAAACCTTAATCCTGTATGTTTACCTTTTAGATGGATGGGAGATCAAGAACATTGCGAAGCTTTTGGAGTGGGCATTTCCTCGCATGTGCTCAACAAGAGCTGAGTTTTTCCTCCATGGTTGGGATTTCTTTGGTTGGGGGGATTTTGATGCTGCTTGTGATGCCTAAACATTTTACAAGCTTTCTCGAGATTTTCGACACGAGCTCCTTGTTTTAGAATGCTTCGAGCATGCCATCACCACCGAAAACGGCAAGAAGGACTCGTGTTTTGGACTTGTGGTAACGTCACGACAAATTTTCAGGAACGTACTCTACGCTCATAATGGTCAGTGCAGCGATGGCATCATCGGCGCCACGGACGGAACCTACAAGCTCCATTTTGGTATGGCTATCTAGTTTTTATTTCAATGCGGGTGTTGTCCTGGGTATCTTTGATTAAATAAATGTGCTGTGTTTGTCAGGTGGATGGACTTTGGTTGATTTCGGGACGTATGGATCTCACTACGACCGAACCATACAGCAAAACGTTCCTACCGTGGGTGTACATGTTCGTTAGAACCGAGCACCAGGTAGCATACACTACCATGTTTGTCTCAGTACAGAAGTACACACAGCTTTTCTTTGGAATCGATTTACAGTTAGCGTACGGCAGCTTGGACCGCACGGCTGGAATAGCTAACGCATTCGTGGAGGTATGGCCCGAGATTATTCTGCTGAATTGCTATCCGCATTTCAGCAGGAAGAGCCGCGAAAACCGTAGCCGCTTGAAAGACATGGAGTTTTATGAGACCAACGTGCTGGTGAACATTCAGTACCTCGTGGAAGCGCGCTCCAGAAAGCAGTACAATGCTCTGGGTAAGATTTTTCTCGACTACTGGCGTAAACAAGGAGAAGGTGACTATGCCGACTGGATGCAGCAGTACTACATGGGCTGTATGTGGGGAAACTGGTTCTACACTGCTGCTGTACCTGGTTTGACTCCTTCTCAAAATGCGATCGAATCCCACCACAAAGTCATCATGGAAACCTGCATCGATTCACTTCGTGCAAGTACTGCTGTCGTTCTGAACGACTCGCTGCCTCGCGTTCTGAAGCATCAAGAAGATCAAGCAATCTAGCTAGAGCTCCGACATTTCTGTGAAGGCACGAACCAATTCTGGAAGTGGCACCGACAATTTTAACCTTTACTGATCTCTGTGTTTGTTGTTGTTGTGTCAGGTCCTCTGATAAGCGTTGAGGTGGAAAATGCCCAACGACTCCTTCTGAATAATAAGAATTACTACTCGGTGAAGGCGCCCTACACAAAGGTGCTCACAGGCATTCTTTTCAACGCACCAGATTTTCTTGTCACGACAACCAATATTCATGGAGCCCCCATTAATCGGCAGCGAGCGCAGCGGTACGATTTCGAAGTTCACAGCAGTACTGTAGCTCCGAGGAGCGTCAGCGTAGTCTAATATTCTAACTATGTTTGTGATAGGTACTTGAACTCGTTGAATGGCAATCTTCCGCGAGATATCACAGTGTTCAAGGCGCAACTTTACTGTTTGTCGCTATATCATGTGCGTTTATTGCATCTAGAGAAAACTGTCCGATTATCTGCCACGCCGAAGTTCTCGATTTGCCAGGTAAGCTCAGTGTCCTTACCTGCAATTAACGTTTTCACTGATCACGTGCAAATGTTTGGTGCAGATTGAAAGCATAGGAGCTAAATACTCGTGCGAGTGCAAGACTTTCGTTCACACAGGCTGGCAATGTTGCCATATTATAGCAGCAATGGTTTTGTAAGGAGATATCTCTGTGGACGGAATGCTGAAGGCGTTACCAGTACGCAAACCAAGTGGGGGTCAGCGAAAGCCGAAGGGAGCCTTATCGGCTGATGGTGCCGAGTTACACCAGTTTTCTGTTGACGCACTCACTCGTGAGTTTCTACGACATCCTTTAGCGCCCATTAATTGGACTGTCATGAAGGAGTTCCCAATTTCCAAGAACGACATCGCTGGACCGATGCACAACTTGCTGGGCAAGGTCATCTCATGGGCAGAAAACTCTGGGCTTTACTTTTGGCTGCTCAAGTTTTCTGACTTGCGTCGCCTTCAGGTTGATTGCAACACACTCGCAGAGTTAGTCCATGATGCCTATATCCACGGCGCGGACATCACGGGTCCCATTTTCTTTGAGCCAGAGAGAACTCCCGACTCGACGGAGGGTAGCATTTGTGTTTAGGCAGTGCTGGCACAATGCAGCTCAATACATTTGCACTACTCGATTTGTTACGGCCTCTGTTGCTACGTTTGCTGATATTCACCTGTACTTCTGCATGAATCCTTCCTCGTTGAAAAATCCGTTTTGGGCTGTGTTCCTCGATTAACCATCATTTTGCCATGTTCCTCGATGAAAATCCGATAGTCCTCGATAATAAGCCCGCCCCAGGAGCTGAGCGTACTAAAGCCCACACTTCTTGCATTGGAAAAATGGATTGCCATCAGCTCGATGCGTTTGAACCTGGAGATGCCAAGCGGGAAAAGGGTGGAGGACGCAAGCAAAAGATGGAAACTTACGAGTGGGCTCTTCTCGAGTATTGTGATACCTGCGTAAGAGAGGATGGTGCTGTCAAGAACGAGACGTATTTGGCTATTGCAGCAGAATTGAAGCATTTGAGCGTAAGAAAGATAGTTCGCATCGTACGTGGGTGGCGCAGTTCTTGCGCCGCTATTTTGCACGCAGTGGAGCAACTAGTGAGCCGAGCGCAGAAGAGAGGGGATTGGAGGGAGCCGACAAAGATGGCGAGGTTGATATGGCCGAGAGAGATAATGTCACTATAGAGAGTGATTACGACACTGAAGAGGAAGGTGCAGGTCAAATGGGGGTGCTGCTGTAATTGAGCAGTGCAACGCCACGATTGAGGCGGAAGCTGTATCATCTGAAGATTTGATGCCCGTCGAGGGTACTATGTCCACAACCAAGGCGGCAACTCAGACCGGCTGCGAAACATTTGCGCAGAATGACGAAAATGCGGCGGGTTCGGATGACCAAGATGAGAACGTCATCATACTTGATGATGGTAATCAGTCCGTGGCCTCCGGGCGTGACACACGTACCGGCGGGGCTTCAGCCTGCAACTACGAATTTCGCGCGCGTGCGAACAAAACCGTACCGTTGACTCAACTCTAGGGGTCGGGCCACCAGGTGCCATCTTTTAACGCACAGGAAGCCCGCTTAGCTGGAGTGGTGGATCCTGCTCCAGTCTCAATTTCACTGTTTTCAGAAGATTTGAAACGTTTGGAGGAAGGCAACATGGTAACAAAGGCTGCTACTGATTTCTGTATTACTACAGACTTTTAGCGAGACCTACTTGTGTACTCATGCACATTGGTCATTTTCGGAGATCAATTTTGCGTACATCGGTAGCATGGTAACCGAACGGGGAGTGGATGAAATTGCCGGAAATTTTAGGTGGGGCTCGTACAAGTATGTGCTCCTTGCAGTCGTGACTGATGACTGTGATGAGGCGTCTCAAAAGTTTTCGACCGCACCCATCGACCGTAGTCAACCCCCACTTCTGGAATTTGAGGTCAGCAGATGATGACACATAAGCAGTCCACCAAAGATTTGCCGCAACCTGAACTGGCTCCCGTTCCCCAATCCAACATGTGGTGACTCCCAGATGATGATCCCAGATCCCAGGTCATACTGCCTCGGTGGTGTGAATCCCAGCTCATAGGTGATCACGGATCCCAGTGTTGTGTCCGAGTCTCAGAGAATTGTCTCAGATCCGAGTGATGTGGTGGTGTGTGCGATGTGGATGTCTCTGATCCCAGATCCGACTTCACGACAGGCGTTCCAGACTGAGAGAGAGGGGATGCTGAGACTCTGTATGGAGCCTGGTCGCTGAGATCTTCGTTACAAGATTTCGCGCAACTGCCCCGGAAGGGTTACTGGAAGAGCCGCCAAAATCTTTCGTGAAGCGACGCCGCCACCGGATGCCGTGGTACAAATGAGGCCAGTGACGGGCGTCAACATCGGGCTGCTTACCCTCGTTAGTCAATCGCAAGTCCGGATTTCAGGAACGTTGGCGAGCCCCGGACTTTTATTCTGGATTGACCAATCGCGGGTCGTGATTTATTCAAATCGCGCACAAGTCAAGCTCTGTCGTCAGTCTCACCTCGAAGTTAAGATGTACCCAAGAGAAGGAGACAGTAGTGAAGCGCGCCCTACGCTTAGTTAGTCCTTGCATTTGCATGTGTTTTGATTCAATCAGAGTTCAATGGCCCCGTAGACCGCAAGTGCGTTCGAGCAGCCTCAACACTACTGTTCTCGTGTAGAGCAGGTGGTAGGCGGGTGTAAGGTGATCATCCCAATACATTCAACTCCAAGTTAACCAAGTTTATCGTGTTTCGGCGTGGTCGACTTTGTTATTTTGTGTACCGACTACATGGCCTTCTGTTTCGGCGGTTTTCCTGTTGTACTTCGTGTTTTCGGAAGAAGGTGATCTTTCGAGGGATTTCAGGCAGAGGGATACCTGGGATAGTGGTTCTCGGATTCGTTGGTTTGTCCGCATGGCAGTGGCAATTCCTAAATCGGCGTAGTGCGCGGAAGTCCCAGCGTGTGAGTGAGTGCGTTGGATTACGACAGGTCTATCCCAGACCAACAACTCCTAGCGCCGTCCCAGCCTCAGGGTCGCAAAGAGAAGAAGTGGAAGCGGGGTCAGTCAGCCGTCCCAGACTCAGGGTCGCAAAGAGAAGAAGTGGAAGCAGAGTCGTCCCGGTTCCGTGGCCGGAACTGGAAGGAGCAAGTGAAGAGGCCGGTACGCGGTTCTGAGCGGGAACCGTAGAGTGAAAGAAGAGGCCGTCAAGACCTGAGTTCAAGGTCGGGAAGAAAGAGGGCAGCGTTTGTGTGAAGTGAAGTTTGTATATCAAGAAAACCCCCAAGGCATTTGGGGCGAAGTCAAGACACGTGCAATCTGGGACCTGCCAAGTCCGAGCTTCACTTGGTGTATTTGGAGACAAACTGGAATCGGAGGCAGCTGGTGCGGCCGACGCACGTCTGGGCCCACAGCGTAGCCTTAGGAAGAACCCAAGGCAAGGGATCATAAGCGGGTACATACACGCCCACCCGAGTTCCAATCTGGGATTTGAGTGTTCTTAGTTCAAGGTAATTCTGCGATTCTGTGAGGCACTTCACCACATGACCACTGGAACTTTGTGGTAATCGAGCGTCCGCTGTCTAGTGATGGCACAATCATTTACCACGTGAACTCATTGGGAGGTGGTCATGAGCCAGACTACATTTTCGACGTACTTGAATGGTTTTTAACCAAGCCAAGTCCTTTGACACCTACAACAGACCTGCATTGGCCACTTACAATTACATCACTAAGCCTCGTCAGGCAAACATCGTGGATTGTGCAGTGTACGCTCTCCACTACATGCGCGCAGTGTTGAATTGAATGATCAAGCATCGCCCAGAATCGCTATTGGAGCATATGCCGTCGCTAACGGCGGGCTCTTTTAACGTCAGGAAGGCTTCAGCTTCGTGAGCCAAACACCTCTCGACGCTAGCAAGCCTACAAGTACTGTAGAAGTGTCTGTTAACCTTCCGCTTAGTACATCTGCTTGCGCCGCATTGCTGCTTCTTGTTCGCGAATGCATCGCGCGACACTGTCAAAACAATGTAGCCATATTCTCTGGATTTTATATCCAGAGTCCTACCCGCGGTGGCAACGAGGTGGGAATCCTGCAAACTTTAATACCCTGACTAATCGACAGCGTGATTTCGCATGAGCACCGGTGAGGCGCGGTTGATATTATATAACCTCTTTGGGATTTAATTTATCCTGTGGAGGTTGACCCATCCAATAGTTTGATGGTGGATTACCTCTATAACTGCATTGCAAGACACGCTACATCCGAGCAACTTGATGAAAATCTGCGCTGGTGTGTAGCTGTCCGGCAGATTCTCGTCGGCGCGATTACCGGTTGTTCTACCTGTAGTCGCGGTGATGGCCACCAAGATCATGCGTACTCCTGCAATATCGTCTTTTAGAGCGGCAAGATAAAATGCCATTAGCATTAGCATTTGCGAGTGCGTGGATACTGTGGGTAGTCGGTGGATCTTGTACAGTATATCGCTTTCTCACAAAAATAGGTATTGGTGACTGAAATTATAAATGAAATTTGGAACGTGGTGCTACGATCTTGTCCTCAGTTTTACGGGTAATGCCCCCATAATAAAACCCAGACCTGTTCGTGCGCGCACCGCTTAATCTTGACCTCTCAATCCGTATATAAACGGGGTCGCAGGAGTCCGAACTACTAGGATTTTTACTGGGATAGCAGTACGCCGAAGGTGGCTGTGGCCCAGCCCAACACATATTAATTAGGCGCGGTAACTGAAGCCGGTAAACTGAAGCCGGTAACTGAAGCCGGTTACTGACATGTACTGGCATGTGGGGCCAGCTGCTGTGCTGTCTCGACAAGAAGAAGAGCGGCAAGAAGAAGATGGTTGATTGAAGGGCTTGGCCGGAGTGCGAGCCTGCAGATTGAAGGGCTTGTCCGCAGGCGAGGAGGGGGCGCTCTGCTAAACATGCATCACACGTGGAGCGTGGGGCAAACCCAACATGGACGAGGGGAGGCGCGAGTGGCTCGAGGGCTGTAGCTTAACAAGCAGTGCGCCGCTCGTTGAAAACGTTCAGGAAAGACGCAATGCGCAACAGCGAGCGCGGCGTGCGCGTCGAGACCCTTCTGCCATCAGCGCCGAAGCTTTGAGGGAGAGACGTAATGCGCAACAGCGCGAGCGGCGTGCTCGTCAGCGGGCGGTTGCGGCTGGCGCTGGTGAGAGCACCATTGTGGCCGATACCGGCTCTGCTAGAGAGAGGCGGAATGCGCAGCAAAGGGAGCGGCGCGCTCGCCTGCCGCGGTTGCCACCGGGGTCCCCGACACCGGAGGTGTTCGAGATGCACAACGAGAGAAGCGGCAATAAGATGCAGCAGCTTGCCGCGCACTGGATATTGAAATCCGAGAAGAGTTGAGCTCGCGGATACTCGCCGCTAATAGGGTGACTGAAGCAGAGATACAGTGGATGGCGTGGAGGCTACGCGAGGCTGGGATAGGACTATAAAGTTAGACTAAGCCCAAACTTTGGCGTAGTCCCCTGTAGTTTTTGATAGGTAATCCCTTTATACCGAGACGAACGCATCTCCTGCGCCTGCTTCGCAGCCGCAGCATCTGCACAGGTTTCGGGCAAATTCAGTTAGCCAGCCTATCATTGTATTGCCTCGATCCTCTAACGTCACTCTAGATGATTCCTTGCATCAATCTCGATCAACCACAGTCTCCGCACTCGACTATATGTATGGAAACACAAATTTGTACCGTTGTGCCGGTACAGTGGCCGTCGCACCGCCGTTACAAATAAACCTGGGAGGGCTGGGCTGTATACAGCACTTCGTTGCTTCCTATCCCAGTAAAAAGCCAGCATTTTTTGCAAGACCCGCACCTTGCTCTTGCATATTATCATTGCTGCGGAGTAGACCCGGACTCGTTTGTTTTCGGTGACAAGCAAGTTGCCGGGGAGTTCGATGCGGCACGCTTACGAATTGCGAAACTGCTGGATGATTATCCGTTGAGGATTTGGCGTCAGAATCAACTTCAATATGGGCTTGCGCATCCTGTGGGCGTGTTCTGCTTGAGAATACAATGGGGCGGGTCTATTTTGCCTCGCTTGAGGATCTGCGACCTTCAGTGAAGCTTACAGATGAAGAGCTGGATGAGATCTACCAAGATGCACCGCAGGCAATGGTGCGGCGGTACAGAAAACTTTTGTACGTTGGAGACGAAGTTTTTTATTTGATTCCCGAGCTTGTAAGAGACTTGGTATATGTTAACTCATATACTAGCAGTTACGGATAATCCGGAATTTCTTTAGGATTTAAAGGGTTAAACAAAAGCTAGTATTTAGCCAATAATTATTAGGTCTAATTCTGCGGGAGTGTAATTTATCCCAAAATCGTAATTTACATTTGTGCACATTTTTGGCATTTGGGTAGCGGTAGATTTTGGGGAATAAAAATCCAGCACCCAAAACTGTCCTGCGCACTCAAACCAAAAGTGGAAGAACATAAGCGCAGCTCGAAGTTTTCGTACTATCAGAACGTGGACACGGTCAGCTACTCACTATGGGCCTGGAGATGGCCACAATGGGAGAAACATATCGACTGGATGGAGCTGAACGGTAGTACTGTACCCGTGTTTAATGTCTTCAGTTGTGTAGGACTGACATGTGAGTTACTTGGCTGCTATCCAGGAATTAACATGTCGTTGGCATTCACGGGTCAGGAGAAGTGTGGCCAAATACCTTTCACAAGTACTACAACGTGAGTTACGAGGGACTCGGGAAGTTTTTCGCCGGCTCAGCATTTTTATCCTGGGGACGAATGGGGAAGTTGCGTGGCAGTTGGGTGAAAGGACCTCTACCCCAAGCATTCATCGTCAATCAGTATGAGCTTCAGCTACCAACTCTGAAGCGTGTGCGCAAGTTTGGCATGATCCCAGCGTTGCCAGCTTTTGCTGGACACGTTCCGGAAGATTTGAAGCTCACCTTGCCGAAAGCGAATTTTACGCGGCAACTTCTCGGATGAGCATTGCTGTGCTTACATGGTTGAGCCAACTGATCAGTTGTATCGTGAGATTGGTAAGGTTTTCCTCGAGGAGCAACGTGCCCTTTACAATACTGTACACCTCATCTCTGTATCAATGCGACACCTTCATGGAGATGATGCCGGAATTTACGAACCTGGACGAGCTGAAGGGTGCCGCTCGCGCTGTGATTGATGGTATGAAGGCAGCGGATCCCGACGCCGTTTGGCTCATGCAGGGGTGGCCATTTGTGGACGATCCGCACTACTGGACTAGGCCTCGCGTGAAAGCGTACCTCGATGGTGTGCCAACAGAAAAGGTGATTGTCCTCGACTTCTACAGCGAATCGGTGCCAATTTGGAACAAGATGGACAACTACTTCGGCAAGAATTGGTTTTACTGTGTACTGCACAACTTTGGCGGAAACACCGGACTGCGTGGAGATTTGCCAACACTGGGCACAGCACCCGTCTTAGCCAATCGCGCAGGCAACGGCACGATGGTCGGTGTAGGCTTGACCATGGAGGGCATCTTCCAGAACTATGTGGTGTATGACCTTACGCTGCACATGGCGTGGGTGCCACAGTTTGCGGCTACGCGTTACCATTCTCGAAATGAACATGTTATACGAGCTTGGAACTACCTCTCTTGGTCAGTCTACAATCGAACGGGAGCGTACGGTGGTGTCACCAAGAGCCTGGTTTGCTTGATTCCACACTGGAGACTTTTGTACGACAGGTTCCAGCCAACGCTTATCAAGTACGACCCGAAGGATGTCATTCTCGCATGGAAGGAACTTTTGCTTGCTGGGGAGGAGCTGCATGAGGTGGATACGTACCGACACGACCTAGTGGATGTCACGAAACAATTCCTGAATAACAAACTCTTGGAACAGTATATCTATTTGAAAGATATTTACCATGCCCAAGTCGTGCCATCGCATCAAGTATGTGGGCAAACAAAGGCCATGCTCGCCACGATGGAGCATCTGGAGGAGATTCTCGCCACAAACGAAGACTTTCTGCTTGGAAACTGGATTGGTAATGCACTAGCGCTCGCTGGGGACTTGAGCGCTGGTGATGACTCGTTTTCTCGGACAAAACTACAAGAATACTACGAATATGAAGCACGAAACCAGGTGACGCGCTGGGGTGACAATAACAATGAAACGATTCACGACTACGCTGGGAAGAAATGGACTGGACTTGTGAAAGGACACTATTTGCCTCGCTGGACCATGTGGCTCACTGAAGTCTGCCAGGCATACACGGATGGACGTGAAATGGACGCCACGGCGCTAAAGGAGAAACGCATTGCGTTCGAGTTAAAATGGCAGCTTAGCCATGAGTCGTACCCAACTAAGACAGTTGGAGATTCGCTTGCAGTTTCCAAGCGTTTGTACAGCGAGTACATTGACACCAACGTCGTCGTTCCATGGGATTTCTTTGCGATCAACACAGCGACATCGTAAATGGAACTCGAATGACCCCTTTGTAGCTGACCTGCGACTCAAGTGGAAGTGGCGTTGAAAGAGACTAGCAGTCGGCTTGCATGTTTAGCATTGTGTATATTTTCATTGTATAAAAATGATTGGGCTTCATGGTAGTTTTCGTGTACGGACTTTAGGTTTAACTTCCTCACTCTCTTGGATGAGCTCTTTACTTTCTTTAGAGCGAACTAAGCTCCTCAGTGAGCACCACCTCATCGCCGTTTTCAACGTTAAGCTTGAGGAGAACTATTTCTTGCCGAAGTGCTCCGCGGGGTGTTAACACTGGGGGTGGTGCTGTACATGTATTACATGTACAGTACTACTGTAGTAAAATTGTCAAGAAATATATAATACTTCGAAGTAAATGTGTTCTTCTGTAAATTCCTTCAAATTAACTACTCCTCTTACTACTACATGTAGTAGTATTACTTAGTACTCTACGTGTACATGTACTTCGAAGAAAACGTGTGTTCTTCATTCAAATTGACTAATCCTACTACATGTACGTAGTATTTCAGAAAATGAAGTACTCAGTACTGTAGTACTTCGTCCCTGTACGTAATGCTAGATGCAAATAATCAGGCATGCCTGTGTTTCTTGCGCACACCCTCGCCCTGCGACTCCTGCTCAGCTTCACGTTCAATTCGTGACAGAAGCTGTAGCGCTTCGTCTGCCGTCGGCCGAGCAATCGGGTCTGTGTTCATCAGCCGATCTAGGAAAAGACCTCTTTCGGGTACAGCAATCCATTCCTGTTCAATCTTACTTGTCTTCACCAGGTACCCCACGGCCCATAAGTCAACGGCAGTCGTGTGAAATCCACCTTCCACAAAAATCTCTGAAGCGTGCTCGTCGTGCGTCAAGTGATCGCCGCTGGGATAGTTCTGTGGACTTTGAGCTGCATCAGCGAAGTCGATCAAATACCATTCAACGCGGTCGATCCGCTTGATCACGTTAGACCAGCGGATGTCTCTGTGCATCCACCCATTGCGATGGAGGACTACAAGGGCCTCGAGAACGTTCCTGAGCGCGACGAACAGCTCACTCAAACTGCATGGCTTCATCTCAATGCCGCGGGGCATGAGTGTCAACCTCAATTGGTCCGAATCCACCGTGACAACGGCATCGGCACAAGGAACCCCAAAAGGCTTCAAGGAGTCGTAGATCAGCTTCACGCGACGATACTCTTCTTGTGTACAAAAGATCTTATCTACGAAAGTCGGACTCAATCGCACCTTGACGCCGTTGCCGCGGTGGATGTCCATGAACTCGGTTCCTGCCGAAGCCGGACAGTTTCGCACAATTACTGGGAAAAGCAGACACAAATTCAAAAGTGCCAGTACAAGTCGAAAACGCTCCGGCGCTTGCTGCAAGTTAAACCCCCCAATACGGTGGGTTTTAACGATGTTTTTAGGATCTTCCTCGTCGTCACGCTTCTCCACGACATCTTGATAGATAGCAAATAATTCTAGCTCGAAGCCCGATGCAGCATAGCCAAATATATACGGCACTCCACCGTAAGACCACACCAGCTTTTTAGAGAGCTCCTCACGAGGCACAGTGATAGAAGTTCGAGGTTCTTTCTCCTCACCACGAAATACACAAACATGATCCAAAGCAAACAAAAAGTCGGGTCGCTTCAAACCTGACGAGGACTTCCTGCTCGAATCCCGGTTGACGTAAGCACGATGAAACACAAACCCGAGCACCACACGGATTATTGAATCCCAGAAATAATGGAATGCACTCTCTGTGGCGTCCCCATCCACCTGCGGGTACAGGAACGCATTGCTAAACACCGAACGTTCTAAGTGTTGGCACGGCGAAACGTCGTTTACCTCGAACAGCTTATCCCGAAGGACTTGTCCTAGTATCACTGGACTCGACCAAGCTTGAAGCACGGACTGCGGTAACCCAATCTTCACAGGGAGAGGTAGCCCAATAAATTCATTTAGATCTCCGCGTGTCGGCAGTGACGTGATGTTCGCAACTTCGTTATGTAGAAATCTCGTCAACCATAAGTCCGTCCCATCAGAAATAGGCGCACTACTTGTCCCAGGAGGCAACGCCACCAGCACGTGAACGTCGCCCTCAACCGGTGGGCAAAATTATTCGCGTCAAAGTGCTTGTCATTGTTTATCCACAGCAACGGATCCATCTGTCTTGAAGCCTTGTGGGGCTCCATTTTCATCGCGTGAAACGGGTGCGCCAGCCTCATCGAGTGTCACACCTGCCAAACCAGCCCCATCCAGCCATCCCCCGTCCTTCTTCTTCGCCAGGAAGAGCTGCAGGTCCTTGGCGTCACATGTAATCGTGTTTGAGTTCTTGTGTTTGATCACATCCATCAACACAGAAACCTTCTTTTCGTTGTCGATAGTCACGTCGAACGTGCCTGCCTGGCCTACGATCGTACACTCCAGTGAGATTCCAACCATCTTTCCTCGAGGCGGCGGATTCTGGAATGATGAAGAAAGAGGGAGAGAATTTCTGTCGTACTTAAGCGGAAAAGAAGGCGTGTCACATAGACTTCCAACAAATGATGAGACGCCACGTATGTCGAGTGGTAAATTGGTAGATTGGCAGAAAAAACTGGACCGAATTAGATAGACCAGTTTTTTTGAGGGGGTGAAAGTGTTAAAGACAGGACCAACGGAGGCGATGATCGCCTCGCCGCGATCGGGTGCGAGGCCTCGTAGCCGCAGCAAACCCGCGCGGGGTGCCAGCGAAGCAGGGCCGCGCGGTATTTATTTAGGCGGGCCCAGCGCCGAGCTCCCCAGCGAGCCGAGCACTGTTCTCGGTCGGAGTTAGAATCTTTATATCGCAGGAGCGCAGCGACTGCATTTGCGACGCGGAGCGGAGCAAATCCTTTACGCCTGGGATGGCATCCGTCCCCGTCCCGTCTGACATTTGATGTGATGGACATTTATCCAAAAAATGTATTCAATTTCTGTGTGCTCCACACGAGACGGTGTACGCAGCCTGTGCCCATTTGATCTACCCCAAAAACCTGTCTGTCTGTCTGTCTGTCTGTCAGTCCGTCCGTCTGTCCGTCCGTCTGTCCGTGACTCCGTTCAACGTCTTAGCGCATAAACCTCTGTTGTTCCCTGGCTGGGCGGCGCTTTTCTAATAGTGTACTCACCTACGCTACAGCCTGGCGACAATCGTTTTTGCTAGCTACCGCTCAATACGAACACTAACCCGCTTCTAGAAGCGATGACATCTTCCATGGCTGATCACCTCCGCTC
This sequence comes from Phytophthora sansomeana, assembly GCA_032158285.1. Classification (NCBI taxonomy): domain Eukaryota; phylum Oomycota; class Peronosporomycetes; order Peronosporales; family Peronosporaceae; genus Phytophthora; species Phytophthora sansomeana. Next base: position 131,759 of record JAPDHH010000209.1, read on the forward strand.
GCAGGACTACTTGAGCCAGCGTCGCTCGACAGCTTCTCTGCTGGTTGAACCGCGCATCTCTGATGAGGGTGCTGCCCGCCTAGTGGAGGCATTCGAACGAAACGAGACGTTGGCGGAGGAATACCTGTCGCTTGTTACGAGCGAACGGCAATTTACGCCTCGCACGGCAACTCATGTGGTTGTGATTGAAACTGGAACCTATTGCTCAACATCGCCAGTCCCTGTTATCCTGAAGTCATTTCTTCACGACAACGGAAATGCTGTTGTTGGTGAGCTTCTTAAGCGCCGTGATGGAGAAAATCCCCTCTGGAGACATTCTCATTCATGTCCAGGCGTCGGATGCTGAGAACAAGCTCGCTGACCAAGAAGTGATGCTGCTGGGCAGAAAGTTGAAGATCAAGAAACAATCCCCTTTCCTGAACAAGTTTTACCTTGATGTGTCAGGGATTTGCACGTCGGAGATTGCGAACGCAATTTCCTTGGGGCTTAGTGATGTTGGTGCTCGTCCGATGTTCTTTACCCCCCGTGATGTCAACTTGGGGGCTGAAGTGGCCACACCGACTTGGCGTTTCTACTTTGGCATGGAAACAGCGCCTCAATGCCTCATGGCGCATGGATTTGTGAATCAACTTACCCTGGATGGGAAGTTCTATGTCGCCCGCGGAAAACGCTCGACAGCACCACCTGAACGTGCCTCGGGGTACAGGAAATCCCGCTATTTGGTGCAGTTACCAAGCGCAGCTAAAATGGAGGCTTATCACCACCACAGTGCATCCTCTTCGCCAAGTGATGCCAATAGAGCCCTGGAATCAGATGTTCTTTCGGAGCAAGTTGGCAGCACGCAAGAAAATGTTTCACTGCATCCAGCAGCGATAGCACCGATGAATGGTTTGCGAAACGCAACAGAAGACCCCTTGCATGATTCACCTGAGCGTGCAGGTGCGCCTGTGGCATCTCGCTCGCGTGAGCGCTCGTGGATAACTGTGCACTCGGAGCATGTGGACAGTTCAGGTACGAACAGCCACAGCTTGGGCAATATACATCATGACTGGTCGCAGGAAGACTTGCCCGTGGAGATGGATGTTGATCTGAGTGAAGATGAGGATGTTGACATGCTACGAAACATTGAGAGTGGATTCAAACGATGCGTCCATCGTTCGTTGACGAAAATCCTTATGAAGCCTTGTCTTCATTGGTGGATTGCACCTTTGATACTTTTGAACCGGAGGTGGCGTCGGACAAAATTCCAGGTATTCTCATAGTTCCGAGCTTGAAAATCAACAAGACTGCTGGTGCTCAGGCGGAAATGGAACCATTGCCGACTAAGAAACGAGCAACTATTTTACCCGAGAATTCGCAGGTAAGCACCTTGGAAAACGAGGCAATTTTTACGTCAGAAGAAGAAACTCGTCTGGAGACGCGCGAGGACAGGGTGGAGCAAAATTTGCAGCACTTGGACCAAGTAGCCTCTCTTCTAACGCAATCCAAGAACATGGACCTTGTCGTTCAGTCGATAAGGACGTTTCCTCGCGCGTGGTCGATTGCGTATTGCAATGACCTGATTCACGATGGTAAGAACCTCAAGGAGCTTGCAGAAATTCACCTATGGAATCGTGCCCTCGCAGCTTGCTGTGAGGTTGATACTGGAGTCTCATTTCACCAGCGTGTTTTGAGCCAGCATTTGAAGCTCAGAAAGACAAGGGAGGATTATCTTCGCTTTTTGCGTACATCGTTGGTGCACCAAACCGAGTCCTTCAAAACCCAATGGGTTCTTCTCCGCTGCCTCAGTGCTTTTGAGCTACTGAGCATGAGTGTGTGCCCATTCATTTTTACCACTCGTCAATGGCTGTTGTGCCTCACTGGTGATAATGACAAAGGCCTTCCTCACTCACACGTGCGTTTACTCTCGGATGCCTCACTGTTACGTCTCTTGAGGTCAGGACTTGGGCAAAAAGTGATGTCTGAATTCATGGGGAAGGCTCCGACATCAGAAGTTCTGAGCTCTATAAATGCTGTACGTACATGCAGCTTGTCAATTGAAGGCCTCCCTAAGCTCTCAACATCAATGGTAACTACGGTTGTACAAGAACCTGACCACGTCTGCATTGGCGAAGCAGATGCGGACAATTAATAGCTCCGCAGTGATGGATATTGGTCAATCCTGTAAAATTCTGACCTGGAATGTGCATGGAGTGAAGAAGGGCGGTTACCCTTTGATCTCACAGCACTTCAAACATTTTTATTTTTCGTGTATTCAAGAAACGCGGTTTGAGGACCGCCATCAAGTGGCATCTTTTAGTTTCCTTGCGCAACAATGCTTTGGAGGACAAGTTTTCTTTTCGGACAGAAATGGATCATCTCAGCATACATCATTTTCAAGAAATGGAGATGTTGCTACGATTATTCATGGCTCTTGCCCGGGTGTTGATTCAGCGGCCATTGTGGCATCTGCGACTATACCGAACCGATATTTGCTTGTTCGACTGCGCTGGGGAAACAAAATGTGTTACATTTATAATGTTTATGCCCCAAACGATGCAGCATCTAGAAAAACTCTTTTTGAGCGTCTTCCTGTTGATTTCAGCGATGACGCAATTCATATTGTGTGTGGATATTTTAATTTGGCAGTGGACCCAGAAGTGGATGCACTATCAGATCACCCTCAATCCGATTCAAGTAGGAAGGCTCTGATGTCATGGTTAACTGAACTCAATGCAGTGGATGCGTGGAGATTGCATCACCCGCAAGACAAGATCTTTTCTGGACCAATCCCTCGACGGAATCGTATCGACTACATTTTTTTATCTGATGACTTGGTTTCTTCCAGCTATCACGATGCTAAGTATAATGCATGGGAGGGAAGCGACCATCTTGCTCATGATGTTGAATTAACATCGTGGCATCACCCTTCGGGCTCTGGGTTTTGGCGCTTACCCGACTGGCTTCTTCAAATTCCTGAACTTCGAGCGGATATTCAAGAGGAGGCTCGCAAACTCCTACCTGTTCTACGATCGTCTTCGAACCCTGGAATTGTGTGGAAGTCGTGGAAGCAACGCATGAAAGCATACTTGAAGATGTGTCAGCACAACATGAAATCAGGTGCGATATCAGAGCTTGCTTTAGCTCGAGAACAATTGGAAGCTTGTGCAGCGAAGGTTGCACGAGATCCTTTTGATGAACAAGCAGAAATCGATTTGTATTTTGCAAAACAACGATTCACCATCTGTAAAAGAGGAATGGACTGAATATCGGAGCAGAATTGGGTTTGAGCAGACTGCGACAACAGCTGAAACGAGCTCATCATACATTTTTCGGCCACCACGATATGAGCTGCGTCACACTCCGTTTGATTTAGTAAAACGTCCCGATGGCACAATATCAAATGATCCGGCTACAATCGATGAAGCTTTTCAAAATCATTGGGGGGAATTTTTTTAGACAGCCGATATGCCCAAGAGGAGGTGAGACCTAATGAACAAGCCCAGCGTCGATTGTTAGCGTCCATAGATCGAAAACTTTCTGTTGAAGCGAAAACAAGTCTAGACAGCGACTTTACCCCAGAAGAATTTGCCTCAGCAATACGAACAATGCGTGCGCATTCTGCTCCAGGCCCTGATGGATTTACTGCTGCGTTTTATCAAGTGGATCCTGAGCTGTTTGGAAAGATTTTGCTTGTAGTCTACCAATATCAACTGGAACGAGGTGAATTATTGCCACATCAACGTTACTCGTCGGTAGCACTGCTGTTCAAGAAAGGAGATCGCGCTGATCCAGGAAACTTTCGACCGATCACTCTAATACCTGTCGAAGTAAAAGTGTTGTCAAGAGTATTATCTTTTCGCTTGAAGTCATTCATGCCTCACCTGGTACATCCAGACCAAAAAAGATTTATTCCGGGATGATGTATTTGTCACCAAGTGATGCTCGTTCGCGATCTTCAAAAACTGGTTACGAGTCGAAGAAACAACAGTATTGCTGCATTTCTAGATTTCGCCAAAGCCTATGATCGAGTAAATCGTGAATATCTCTTCAAAGTAATGGAACACCAAGGATTCGGGGCAAAATTCCTGGCATGGGTTCGATTATTGTACAGTGACTCCGTTAGCTCACTGATGATAACTGGTTGGGCCCTGGATGCACTAAGGCCGACCCGTGGAGTAAAGCAAGGCGACCCTCTCTCGCCGTACTTATTTGCACTGTGCCTTGAGCCACTAGGGAACTTACTTCGAGCCCACAGAAACTTGGGTGTCGAAGTAGATTCGACATTGTGTATTCCAGTGGCATTCTTTGCAGATGATACGGTCTTATTTTCAAAAGATATTGATTCGCTACAGCAGCAACTTCAATTGGTAAAGTGCTACTGCGATGGATCTGGCGCCAAACTCAACCACTCCAAAAGTGTGATTTGGACTGGCGCTACATGGATAAGATGAAAGCTGCATTGAATGTGGATTTAAATACTAAACTCCCAGCTGGATTAGTGGAGCAGTATCGAGCACCTGCATACATGGAAGATTTGATCAATGTGATGGTATCACCTCGTGGATTTAATTGCTACGTGGATGCAAGTGGTTCTCCTCGCGCTTGGTTTACGGTTTGTAAGGAGTGTGACCGATCCATAGAGCGTAGAAAGTTGCCAAAGTTTGCAATTGCGAACGGATTTTACATAGGAGACCTTCCTCGATACCTACAGGGGTTGACCATTCCCGAAAGATTCATGACCCAGCTCGTTAGCATCATGGCCATGACTCGAGTGATGAGAGGGGGCAGGCACCGATGCATTCGGTCTCATTGCATCGCGTTCGACTGTACGCCAGCACCACCGGTATCACTACTGCCGCGCTCGATAAATGAAGTAGATTGCTATCGCGTGGTTATGGTTGGAGATTTTACGCCTTCGCAAGTTGCAAAAGTACGAAAGATGCATCGTATTCGAGCTCAGCGTGTACGGGATGTATTTGCATTCTACAGGTCTCACAATCATCTTTACGCAAACGTTTTGCCGAACGACAAGGTAATGAACAGCGAAAATTCAGACAATGACGTTGAGCACGTTTTTGCTGAGCAGGTGGATGACACTACCGGCGACCTAGACGGCGACATGAACGGAGAACAAGAAAACATTCGTGGTGAATCCGAGACTTGGCACGGGACTTCGGAAATGGACGAATCCACCGTGATTGAACGACGATTAGGACTCTGTAACGACATGACTCCCGTTATGGCTAGAGACCACCCTGTATCGGCGAACGTGGATGAACGTAATTTTGAAATCAAAAGGTCCAACACGATCGCGAGTGATGTGGGGGGGATTTGTTAGCTAGGATGTTCCCACATTTGTTCCCGTTTGGGCGCGGCCATCCTGGTGAGCATCGGCAAATTAGTGTGTCACTGAAGGAATGTGTTAAATATTACACGATGCTGAGCAGGCGACAATTTGCGGAAGACGAACTTTTCACTCTCGTCGCTTTCGACCGAATTTCATTGCGCAATATGTACATGCAGAACTACTTCCGCTGCCAGCGCTTTCCCCATCTGCTCGATGGATATGATGGCATCAGTGTAGAACAGCTTGGCGCTGCGCTTCTTGAAAACGAGCGACGCCGTCAAGGATCTTTGCCCTGGAAGTCCGCCTGGAGATACTACCGCCCATCGATTTTTGAAGTCTGTTGAAATAGGCACAGGCAATGCTGAGAGGGCTAAATGCCGCCACCAAGCTTTCGCTTACCAAACTAGGTTCGGACAGCCTGCACTCTTCGTCACGCTAACCCCAAATACCGGCAATTCACTTGTACTCGCGCATTATGCTGGAATATCTTCTGCTGATTCGCTGTTCGATTTTCTGGAGGCACGGACGCCAAGCAAAGCGGAACTGCGAGAAGCAAGCCTAGGAAACGATTGCGCGTCGGCCCGCTTGTTTATTAGACAAGTGGATGCATTTATCAAGAATGTACTTGGAATTGATCCTGATACAAAAAAGTAATTGCCATTCCGAGGGCTATTTGGTCATGTGAAAGCTTATTTTGGAATGGTGGAGACTCAGGGTAGAGGAGAGGTACTGTACACATACACTTCCTCATTTGGTTGGTGAACTGCCCGGCAAACTCGCTTGCCGTCGAGAATATACTGAGTAGCACGGATAGTGCTTTATTTCGCGAGCGCGTTATTTCCTACGCACGAAGTATTGTTCAGACCAGCATTCCTATACCGATAGACATCTGTGGTTGCTCTCACTGTGAAGCAGGTTTTGCTGAGCTAATTGGGCTGCCCATACCGGATAGTGCTCGAAAAGACCCTCAAGCTGGTAGGCGCTCTGCGGCGCTGAGAGCATCCGTCTTGGAACCACCGCTTGATCAGTGCAGTACGTGCAACAAGCGGTTCAGCTCTCAGCACATTCTTCGCAATGCCTTGCTAAAGTTTTGCCCCGACCACTGGCCAGTGTGGCGGCATGAGCTGTCGGACACGGATATGAAGCAGCAAGTGGCAACAGAGGCTTTTGCCGCAACACTGATTATCAGGCAGCGAATATTGTACATGACCGTGAGATCAACCAAGCAAGTCTTAACTGCGACTCTGTAGCAGGCCGAGATACGTCAGTTGCAACCGAGTTATTGCAACAAGCGAATCGTGCCAGAATGCATGTTTGTAAAAGTGATGATGACCCGTTTAAAAACGATGATTTAGCGCGAATGATAGAGATCTCTCCATCAGATGCAAGAATGGATCAAACATCGCAAGATTATATGGTTTCAATGCTAGCGGTTATGCTAAACCAGCACTTGTGGAGTCACACCAAAAGTTGTTTTAAGCAATCGAAGACTACTGCCAATGACAAGTGTTGCCGCTATCGATTCCCTCGCGATCGTGTAGCTAGTACGTCGTTTGGTGGCCGATAACTCAAAGTCGCTCTCGACCGCGGCTGACGGGGGCAGAGGATGCAGTAGCAATGAGTTTGTTATCGGTTTTTGCATCTTGAACCCATGCTTTCATGAACGTAACAGGAGGTAGAGCATTCGTTGGTTTCCCAACATTTCTGCTTGAAATCAATATTTTTTTCGGAGAAGCTACCGATTATACCATGACTTTCAAAGACGTTGATCATTCGGGCAACCCTGTTGTCGGGGGCGACAGAAGTCGGGCAGTCGGCGGGGTCAATTGACAGACTATCTAGAACAATGTTGCCGCTATTCTCTTCCCACATCGAAAGGAATGATTCATTCTTCTTGTCCACTCCCTCGTCGAAATCAATGCTCGCTCCACCATCATAAACATCGTCAATGTTTTCACTACTGCTATCTTCGCTGTGATGGTGGTTGGCCTGTGCGTTGTTTGCTGCCTTGCTTTGAGCTTCGGCCTTCTTTAATCCGATATAATAATCGTTCGTATTGTTCATGATCGTCTCAACAAATGGGCTGCGAGTCTGTTTCCAGCTATGGAATGCTTGCATCCACGATCCTTCATCCAAGCAGTCAGTATTTCCAATTAAGTGCACCATTTCTCGAAATGGTTTAAAGAGAAGTATCGAAAGAATTGCGTACTTAGTTGTAGTTGGTGATGATTCATCGTTGCTTGTGTATGGTATCCTAAAGCCTTGGACGACGGGGACGACCGATTCGTATCTATTGCCTAGGCAGTGCGTCGATCGCAACGGATGTCCATCTACGAAGCCAAGACTTGTTCGGGCAGCATTCGCTTTCTTTTTCCGGAAGTTCCACATCGTGAACTCATACATGCTGACGTTGTCTAAGGAATCAGGACGAAATATGTAGTCATCAAGGAAGGAGACTGCGCGATAGTTGGAATCACCTTCTTCACTGACATTGACGAGGTTGCAGGAATAATCGTCCGATTGCATTAGTTGCCGAATTACGTCGCCTATGGGTAGCGACGCACATGCAGCACTTGCATAGCAGCATGATCCTCTGTATAGATACAAAGCGGCGAGGGGCCCAGCTACTTCCTGACGATTGGTCATGCAGTACACCATTCCCGCAACGCGTTTGCGAGACACGGTTAGTGGGTCTTGCTCTCCCGAGATCACGGATTCGAGCTCTTCGCGTCTTTTCAGCGCCGCTACTGCGACGGCAACTTGTGAATCTAGACGTTTCTGCTGTTTTTTTCAGCAGTAGTGAATACGATCAGCCACATCACTTCCCCCAAGCATATTGGATATCGTGATTGCATTTAAAGGAAGCCATCAGCTCATAGTTAAAGCCATTCATGAACTCATGTCCTAGTGTGCGACTCATTTCAACACCAGATAGTCTATCGCGGTGGAAAGTCGTGGAGACATTCGATGTAGAAACCGATGATTTTTGTTCAGTGTTACGGGAGATTCAACTCTTAGTGTTTCTCGGTGGAGAGGGGGAACCGGGAAGAGCCGCATTATTGATGCGGTTCATGCTCTATGCAATAGCTGGGGACGCTCGGAGTGCCTATTGAAAACAGCGCTGACTGGTAAAGCGGCTACCCTTATCAGTGGGCGTACGCTAGCGAGTTTTTCGTACAGTTAAAAAAGCAAACGTCAATGGACACCGCTATTCATCTCGACTTGATTATCATCGATGAAGTTTCAATGGTGAAAAAGTACCAGTTATCCGAATTGGACAAAGGATTTCGTATTGCAAAGAGGATGCCCTCTATACCCTTTGGAGGCGTTCACATCGTACTGGTAGGCGACGTTTTGCAGCTACCTCCTGTCGGAGGGCAACCACTGTTTGCAAAGCCCATGCTAACCAAATACCGAAAAAATAATCCATCCGTCGATGAATTGGCTGGCTACGATTTATGGCGATCTATTACGGACGTCATCATGTTGGACGAATCGGTACGCTTCCATAAGGATCCGGAGTGGGGTAGCGGCTGTCGGCAAGCACGGCGTGGAGTTTGGACCCCTGAATTTGTTAACATAATAAATTTTCGGGTGCTAGCAAGTGATGAAACGATGAAGGAGGCAGTAACCAACGGGCGGTTCAACACATTTGTTACACCAGACAACGGTACGAGAGTCTCTATCAACAAAATGTTTATATCAACAACAGCGAAATTACTACCAAACGTCGAATACCCAGTTCGTGTCGTGGCTAATTTTAAGGGTAAGCTTGCAAAATTGAATCGAGAAGAGGTGCGCATGGTAATGGCTCTACCAGATACGAAGTTCGGCCGAATGGCTCCATATATTGATCTTATTATTGGTATGCCAATTCAGCTTACACAAAATGTTCGAGCAGCGAAAATGGTTGCTAACGGCACGCTTGGCCATTTGGAAGCCATTGTGTATCAACCTGGTACCACCTTTTGTTTGGTACATGACAAAGTTGTAGATATCACCGTGAGAGTGCCGGGTATGCCACCTCCAGCTGTCATCATGCGAATTGACCGCGGTACAACGGCCTCGGCGATGCAAGGCCGCCTCGATACAAATCTGTTCCCACTATTTTTTGAAACTCAGGCTTACAATCCTTGTAATATCGCTCTGGCGGTGTGTGTGAAAGGAGTACCTCGGACACTGTCGCTGCGGATTCAGCAGTTTCCCGTAGTTTGTGCAGTATCATCCACAGTATATAAAGTCCAAGGAGAAACCTTGGATGGAATAGTAGTCACCGAGTGGAGATCGAAGAATGCAATGGCAAACAAAAGAGAACAGCCATACCTTCTCGTGTCGCGAGCTACATCTAGAGAAGCTTTTGCTACACTTACTCCGCTCACCGATGACATCATTCGATGGGCACATCCATTGGAAGCTGCCCTGGCTGAAGAGGGACGTTTGGAGCGATTAAGCGATAAAACAATAGCAAGGCTACGATCAACGACAAGCGTGTAGCTATTCCTGCGGTGCATGAATAAATTCTAGCAGCAGGCCTGCATTACACCTTCTAGATAGGCATTCTATTTAATTTTACTATTGCTCTTGCGATATCTTGTTCGTATCCGCCTCTGATGCTTTCACCACTAGTAATTTTGCCGCCAGTAGTATTTCGATTCACGATGCATGCATGCTTGGAATGATCAAACCGTAGCAAACCCTAAATTCACAGCATGTACAGTGAAATACAGTAACAATCGCACCATTGTGGTTGTAGTAGTTGGCTGACGATTAGCCCTGCAAATGTCATTGCAGCAAAAAAATCTTAATTGCTCGTGGTTTGCCCTAATACTCACGGAACTCATCTCCCGTGCAAGGACTGAATTTTCAAAGTGGGGCGAGACACCCGAAGAATGGCTTTTGTAAAAAAGTTTATATACAGACAATTAACTATGGATACATGACTACGCCTACACATTTCTTTACGACACACGAATTTCCGAGTCTCTCTGCTACGGCGAATTGGATGGCTCTTGAAAACAAAAACCATGAAAGCGGTTGAGGTGTTTGCGGACGCAAGGTGGTCCACTACCCAAATAGTTGCATCCCCACGCGTAACAGAACCGATCATCCAGCCTGCGTGAGTTGTCCACGAACGGCACCAATTCTGGTTCGTGAAGTTCCTTGCGGTGGTAGGATGGCACGTCGAGGTAATCGTGGAGAAAAACGTTGGTTGTCTCGTAGCCGACTAAGGAGTAAATAAAATCTCCTCGAAACATCACAACATCGCCCTTGTTAAGACGGATCATTTCCCGCTCGGATCGAAATGCGATGTGCGCGTTCCAGCCGAACCCGTACAGACAGGTATTGTCTTGCAGCACGATAATGATTGACCCAGGAACCGAACAAGCATCTGCCCGCAAGCTGACATTAGGTGAGGGAGGAAAATCGCGACGGACTAGTTGATCAGTGCTTCCAGGAACCGTTTTGATCAAACGCCAGTCGTTGGCTTGAGCTACCGGAAAAAAAAGTCTTGTAAATGACCTCGACGGTGATCGAAATATTGCGAGCAATTGGGTCCGGTAAATATGCTTGTTCACGGAATAGGTCGGTCTCCATATTTTCAAAGACTTCGTTGTACCAGATGAGACCGGAGTTCCGCGCGCGAGCCATCTTCCGCCACACGTTTGTTTTGTCTTCAGGAACCGTGTGATATAACGAGATGGAGCCTTTGGAAGCGAATTTGTTCCGAGCTTGCATGCCGAATTGAGTTTGTTTGCGGTGAACAGCAAATTGGGAAATGAGCAGAGCTGTGTGTGCATATCTTATGCATGAGTCTTATGCAGGTGGTTTGCTCTTAACCGCCGTGAGATGCACAGAGATTTATTCCTTAGCTACTTTCCTCATCAAGATGCGCTGGCAACTTGAAGTTGCGTCCAAAATAGTTGTGATGGGCTGTCCTGAATCTTTTTAACCCTATCGTTAACGCCATACATTTACTGTTTGAAGGGACACCATACAAAATCCAAGTTATGCGCTAGAAAAGATACCCGAAGTATCATTTTGGAGCATTAGGTTACACAGGTAAACCGCTCATGAATATGGAAAGAAAGAGGTTTTGTGCGTCCTTTCGATGAAAAAGATACAGCAAGTATCATTTTACGGCTTTGCTCTGATTGGCTGATGATCGAAGAAAGCAGGAATAAAAGAAGCCGCCTGCCAAGAAAAAGTGGGTTGGGGAAGTACCGTGGTGAACAACGAGGACCTGATCGTACCATGGTGTCAGTACAGGGGCCGGCCGCAGCTTATCCGGCCAATTGCTCCGCGTTCCCAGCTACACACTCGACCACATGTACGACGTGCACTGGCGGAGCGCCAGCTCCAAGCTCGTAGTCTGCGTACGTGAACACACTAGCCTGGTCCGAGTCGTACCTGGACGCAGGGATCATCACGGCAAAGTTCTGCTGCTCTGCTGGCCTGCTGCATCCATCTTCGCCGTTTCCATCCCCTGTTGATCCACCTCGAGAAGAGCGCATGGAAGAGCGCGCTGTACTGGATAGCTTGCGCTTCACGAACCTCGTCTAAGCTTATAAGAAGATCGCAGAGTCTCGCCAGCTTGCGGCAGACTGCACATGCTCCCAACAGCCAGAGGAAACGGACTCGCAGACGTTAGGCGTGACAGTGCGGGATGTACTTATTGGCACCAACATGAAGTTAGAGGCAGAGGTGCGCGAACTTCGAGCAGCTTTTTATCCTGCCGCACCTTGCTTCAGGCAATCTGAAGAGGAAGTTCTGGAGCAGGCACTTCAGCGAATGGGAAGTAGCAGCAGCGATGGCTCGGCAGCATCAGACACAACAGCTAGCAGTGGAGAGCCGACGGAGACTGTCAAGAACGTCTAAGTTGCAGAATGCCACCGAGAAGTACAATCAGTCCAAGGAAACGCCGCGTCACACTAAGGTGCAGTGGTGCACCGCTGTGGTTTCACAGAAAGCGTTGGAAGAGTGCAACAAGTCTGCACAGGAGGAAGTTTCTCGCCTTACTCAGCAACTGGACTATCATATTGCAGCGCTGGCTGACGCGGACGTGGATGAGAAGGAAAAACAGATTAGAGCACTGGTTGACGGTGACGAGAACAGCAAATGGAGAGGAAACAGCTACATTTCTAGCTCCTCCTGGAGACCTGGATCACCATTGATCAAATGTTTGCTGGATAACTGGACCACCAAGAAGTCCAAGGTTATGATGCTTACAGACTGGTTGCACAATTCGATCCGAAGAACACGCCGCACTACGCCCCTGCGGCTACTGAACCTGAAGAGTGAGGTCGCGGCAGGATTTACTCAGCTTTTTACTGCAGATCATGCGTGAACGACACGGTGTTTCTGTCAGCATCTACTGTCGCGATAATGTGCACGTGCTGCCGGATCTGGGGCCTCAAGCCAATCACCCAAGTATCACAGTAACGATATGTTCTGCAACCTTCTCTCGACGACACTCGACGTTGTTGCTGCTGTTGTTGATAAGGCGAGTAGCGGTGCTGCCGCATCAGTCCTGCATTACAAGCCCGCATGGCACGGTGCGTGCACTGCGCGCAGGAGCACGACACTTCGCCCGTTAAAGTGCTACCTAGCCATAAGAACAGGTCGGGCCGAGGGATCTCGTCCGTGCACGGCTCGCGCGATGTATCCAGCTTGGCCCAGCAGTTGATAAGCGTCGTTTGCAGGTTCGAGATCGGTCGGCCGGCGCAACTTCCTTTGGTTGCGCTCCTGGTGAAGAAGTCAGCGGGTTCCAGCTCCAGGAACGTCTCGAGGGTCGTGGGCTCGAGGAAATTGGCCGGAAAGAAGAGCGTCGCTGTGTCATTGGCGCTTTCCTTTCACAAGGCTGCGTCGTCAGGGCTCCGGCTGGCACCGACCGACTCCGAGTGCTTGTGTCCAGCGTCCATGAGCATGCTGAATTGGTTGTGAAGATTGGGGACAGGCTGCTACTGCTGCTGTTGTACGAGTTCGGTGTCGTCGGCGTCAAGCTCCTTGCTGCTATCGGGTACATTCTGGCGGATGAATGTGTGGTGAAAATATCGTGGTCGACTTAGCCCAGTAAAAGCTCATCGAACAGCGCGGCATGGCCCAGCCAGTGATTTACGCGGTGCTTTCGGTGTTCGTCGTCTTTGGCCAGCTTTGGTTGGATTCTGCTTCAATGGCGAAGAATACGGTGGTGGACTTCTCGTTGAACTTCCCTGGTTGTGATCACGGCTTCGATCATACACATTACGTGGTTCTTCATCATCAAGGGAAAGTAGATAGAGCGGGCAACATTCGGAGTACACGTGAATGATTTGTGGATCCTTTCTACGGACTTTTTTGTCATCATCGTGGACGGCTTCACGGTGAAGTTCACCACCCTTTCTTACGGATATTTCTGGATATCTCGATCCGCATTTACACGGTGCTGATCGCGCATGGACAATTTTCTCGTGGTTGTTTTTGGTGTAGTGGTGCAGACGAGATTTCAACAGCACTACAGAGTCAAATATGAACAGGGTGAGTGAAAAAAATGTGGAATTGCGCAACGCTCGTTGAATTGCGATGTATTGGTTGCATTTCGTGGATCATGAGCGAAATGTTTGTTAGTGTGTTCCGTCGCTGTCTGCATTGCGCTGCTTTCGTTCTCGGAATTCCTTCAGAAATCGGTACTGAGCTTTATAAATCGATGAAGTCCGTCTCAAGTTACCATCCGCAGTGTATACTTGTTTTGGCAAGTAAAATAGATGAAACTTTTGCCAGCAAGTCCAAGTTTCTTCCTGGCAAAGATGCGGCTTCGTAATGTCGACAGAGTACGACCGCTTACACAGAGCTACTCGATGTGTCTCGCAGTAGTCAGTCCTTTGAGTAGCGTTTCGACATTCGAACTTGCATACCGCACATTTCCGCATCGATCGACTTCTTCCCTGCAATGCTATCCAAGATTCTTTTGCCACGCACATCTTTGGCGGACCACTGTGCGCCACAGATGCAGGTATGTTTGAGGATTGAGAGGGTGGAGGTGGTGTTACTGCCGCAGTCGCAGTAGTGTACACCATTCCGTCGTCATTGACGATACAATTCTTCCAATTTCCATTGAGTAGTTCTCGTACCAAAGAGACCACAAAAGCACGGTGACTATCTCGAGCCCTTGTACTCGATTGATCATTGCAACGTGTTGACGAAGTCTCATCACAGCTATTACGTGCCAAGCCGTCACAAATATATGCATTACACCTAGCAATATCAATCATGGCCATTGCAAGTTTCTTATGCCACTTTTGAAAGGAATGACCGTCGGCAATTGAAAACCTGCCACGTAATTGATCATGCCTGTCTACACCTTGCATCGCAGAGTTGTATTCACGAATACAAGTAGGAGCTGCGACGGGTACTTTGTTTTCTTTCACACGACGATAGACAGTAGAAGTTGTTGAAGCATCAGCATTAGAGACGATGTTGACAATCGAACCATCAACCCAACTTGCAGCCACAATGTGCTTTGCTGAGCACACGCCTTGCTTCGTGTATCCGCGTGGTTTGCCATCGGTCTTTCGAATCATAGTGAAATGAGGGAAATGCTTGCTAGATGTACGCACTGTACCGCGTCCATAGAGACCGATTGACCTCAGGCTCTCCAAAAGTAAACATGAGGTGTAAAAATTATCAGTGTTTACAATTCGACTCGATCCTTTCAAGGACGAAGTGACCTCCATGACGTGCGCGCGGACTTCTGACGATTTCGCTGTAAGACTTGCAAGCTCCAAAACTTCTTGTTGTGGAATAACCCCGTCCATCCTGTCACCAAGTTCACTGGAGCAGTGCAATTTAAAATTCACCACGTACCACGACGTCGAGCAACAGCAAACGTACAGCTTGAAATGGTACTTCCCTGTGGGTTTTTGGGGGTTAAAAACAATCACATGACGAGCATACTGGGATCGACAAGCTATACTAGCCTCGTCAACACACACGTTTCGACCAATGTCAACGTAGCGCAAGCATCGAGATTTCAGGATGCTAATTAGGGGTCGAATTCGTGCTGCTGGATCTCGTTGCACATCAGAAGCGGTAACGGTAGATCGAAAACTCAAATTCTTGCGGATGAATATGAATCTACGCCAAGTCATAATTGCCTCCAAAGTAGATCCACGAGCACCTGGAATCATAGTTGCCTCGTCGTCATCCCCCCAATAGTTTTTCATTTCTCCTTTGTCCACTAATGTCATATACCAAAGAACTCCTAAGAATTTCATCAGTTCATCTAACGTTACGGGCCTTGCAGATGGACTCCCAGTCGAATCTGCGTACGCGTTCGTGCAAACCACCACCTGACTCCAAAACGATAAAGGAATAAAGGCAAAAAAGGCTGATGTTGCCGAGTGACCAAATAATTTGCGGCTTTCCTGGCGTAGTTTTGAAGTCGTTGATCCATCTTCATGTGTAAATAAACCTGGTGGTTCGCCTAATGACGCTGTAGGCGAAAACGTCATCGATTCAATTTCTTCTACCTCGCCAGGACTTAGAGGAATTTCCAACTCTTTGCGGCCATGAAATTTAGACCATTCACTATAGTCTTTCTTACCCACTTCCTCAAAGTCGTCTGTGATAGCAGAAACATTTGAGAGTTTTGGAATCATGCTACACAGTGACGTCCAAGACTCTCCAAATTGTAGTTCTCCTTTATGCAACTTAGCAAAATGGTGTACCCCGCGCGTAATAATTTCTTCAGAAACCCAATGAACATGATCTTTGCTTTGGAAACCAGTGCATGTCCATTGAACTTCAAACTCGCTCACAGGAATAATTACGTCATCGGAATTCTTCTCGTTGGAAATTTTGTAACGTGTTACAACACCTGTCAAGAACGATGAACCAACCTCCTGGTATAAATTGAGGGGCATCCACTCTTCGTCAGCTGGAGCAAATGCAACGCTTGCGTTCACAAATTTTTCAGCGGCTGCATGAGCTCTGCGAGACAGTTCTTGTTTCATTGCCACAGCCTCCCTCTTTGCCTTACTTTGCTTCGGTTGACTTTTCCCCTTGCCTTTGGACTTCGCCACTTTTTCACTTGAGACCGACTTTGGAGCTGATTGTTTTGTCTTGGAAGTGGCGCGCTTTTTTTGTTTGTTACTAGCAGCAATGACGGGCTTCAGTTTTGTCCGAGTCGAGCTGTTAGCTGCCGACACACCGTCAGCGGTCACACCGCTTCTATGGTGAATAATTTGTTTAGCGCGACCCCGCTCAGAAGTACTTGGAATCACTGCGCTCAATTCTGTAGCGTTCGTGTAGCAACGCTTGCTACAATAGCTACTATCGCCGAAATCTTCAAGGCAACCACCATTTGGGCCAGGTATATTCAGTGAGATGCAGATGTCATGAGAGCAGAAGTGATGAATGAATCGTTGGCACCACGAACACTGGCGGTCCTTTGAACACTAGGTATTGCAAACTGCACATCTTGTCGGGCTTATTTCTTCAGACGCACCATACTTTTGCTGGAGGGGTAGGTGCTACCCCTCCAGCAAAAGTATTTGGTTGTTTCAGTTCGTTTGATTTAGCTGCTGAGCTACCAGATAACACAACCGCAGAAATGACAGGAGAAACGCCCGAGGTGTCACTCACTGTACCAGTATCATCGCAAATCCATTCACTATCCCCCGACCCATCCGAAATTTGGTTGTCATCGTATAAATATCCACTTTTCACCGAGGAATCCGAGTGGTCGATGCCATCTTGGCGTTTGTTGTTACCACGCTCGCCATGATCATCATCTACACACGCCGCAGTAGGAGTAGAATCATCTCCATAATAATCATAGTTCAATTCCCTGTGAACCGTGGCACTTTTGTCAGCCAAACTATTGATTTGTGAGGCTTCCAGCAGACGCGTAGGACTGTGGACTGCATTGAGCGACGGATGAATGTCACCAGATGCACGAAAATCATTGGGAGTAGGACCACTAATGGGCACAGCGTTATTTATGTCATCACAGTTCGCCGAGAGAGACGCAACATCGTTTGCATTGTCAAATGTTTTTCTGTAGTGCGCGAGAAGAGCTTCTTCGCCCAAGACGAAATTAGCCCCTTCCACCCCGTTCGAATTGCCATTGGGAGGGATGTATCGGTGTAGGTCACTCAAGCTGCTTTGACTTAGATGTTTGGAAGTCCATCCAACTCTCCGGAGAATCTTCCACACCGCACCAAACACTGCCCGGTTGACTGCCAAGTCTTCATGTGTACCATTTCAAAGTCGTTAGTTTTCATTCTTTCGGCGCAACTAGCTACACCGCACCATGATGATTGATTGAATTCGGGGGTTGCGACCCACGAGATGAATGTCTGCGCTTAGCCGTAGTGGCCCCAATACCGTCCACGTGCTTCTTTTGTTTACTCACCATCCTCGCAAGGTGTGTCGGACCGCGGAACTTTTCGAATGAGGCAGAGGATGGATCTCGGGAGCCCTTTTCGAAAAGGCGTACCCATGCGGCCAAAGGGCAGACACAATGGAGGCAGTACATAATTGTCATTTTGTGCTGCTCGTCGCTGGTGGTACAGAGGGTGTCAAGATGCTATTTCCTCTATCGTCACGACGATATCGATAGCTGCTGGAAGTCATGGTAAACGGCTGGGCGGTTTCTTGGTATGGCTCTAATAGGACAATAGAGAGCTAGCACCAAAATATGAACGCAAAATCAACAATGCTTATATTGACGCAATTCAGAACGCAGCCTGAATCGGTTTACAGAAGCTACAAATCTCGGAAACGACCTCGCTCAACGAGCAGATATGAGCTTTCGGCTCTTTGCCAGTTCTTTACCAGTTGGTAAGTTTTCCTTGGAAGCAGCGTATCGTACGCCAATGTTGCAGGCTGTTCTTGCTTCCACAGCGGGGATCGGTAATAGTCACACATGCCGCAAAGACACGTCATTTTTGCCTCTCCAAAGCGAAGTTTGTCCGCAAGGATGTTGACCTCGTTCATTGCAGCCCATAGATTCTGTATATCGTTGAAGCTCTCTTCCAAGATCATACCACCCGTTTTTTGCCCATTCGATGGCTTTGCTGTCAGTAACGCCGTCCGATTGCATCTGAAGGTCACGTTCAATTTTGGCGTCAAGCAGCTCTCCTTTCTCAACCAGGAAATTCTCCAGAAACTGCAGTCGGTCGTGAATCATTTTGCGCGAAATCTGAATAAAAGTGTTAGCGCACAGAGCTGTGAACATTTCGGACATTTCTTACCTCTGACAGTTCCATACACGTCTGTAGCCACCTCATCATCCAGACGTAGTTATGGTTGTTGTTGTTGGGGCTCTTTGCATATGCGGTATGTAGAAAATACATCTCTCGCACGGGCAAAATCTCCATGAAGTCGTCAATATCTTGGGTCGAGTGAAAGACATGTTCGAAAACCGACATGTAAAACCGTCAGATGTTAGCAGTTGTGTGCCGTATTACTCTAATCAGTAATGCGTTGCCACGGTACCCGATTATTTGCTGGTGCGAACACAGGAAGCAATGAATCGAAGTTGAGTTTGCGGTGACAACTGAATGGGATGAGCGCTTCGGAGACGGATCTTTTTCCGTAAATTCGCTTTCCATTTGATGCTGATGCTCCAGCCGCGAAGGGTAGCTGCAAGCAATCCATGTTAGAAAGGGTAAACACCAAAATCGACATCACCGGATACGACCTTTGCTTTGTCGTGGCGCCAATCCATTCCGCCAGTTAGGCAGTCTCAGGAAGATATCCGATTTGGAAATGAAGGAGTGGCGGAGGAGTCGGTGTATCAGGATGGGATTCGATAGCCACTAATGACTACCAAATACATCCTTCTAGATCTGACAGGACATCGTCTAAGGTTCCAACTTCAACGAGGTCTGGAGCGTCGTTGACCACCACCAGCGCTTTAGTTCAGACGTAAATACGTACAGTGCATCCACACAATGCTTTGCGACAACAAGTGAAAATCGCAGGGGTATGCTCAAGTACGTGCAATGCATTCCTGTGAAATACGCGTGGCTTACGACCTAGGCTACTCGCTCGTGAACGCAAATTTGACGGGCGCATTACTGGCATCCAAACCGCAAGTCTGAGTTCACTACAGCTGCGACCCCGAATATGTTAGGATGCTATCATAGAGCACTGGTACGGATCTTCCAACTTCCACCCTCACACTTCCAAATAAAACACCATGAGGCAAATCTCGACGTTGTAAACAAAGACGGAGGCGTCGATGGAACCGGCGAGTATGAATGCCATGTCGAGGAGCACGTGTACATCCCAAGCTGGTCGTAGGGTACACCGACCGGTACGACGAACAGCACAGGCCCAGCATTCATTGAATGCAATTCTACGGGCCTTCTGACCGCACGTTTGGAGTCACGGGTAGCAGGACGAGCAGGACGAGGTGGGCAGCGTGCCGGTGGGGCCCACGAGCATCATCTTCTTGTCGGGCGGAGATGGGCACTACTAGCAAGGCCGTCATGCTTGAGGGTGGCGAACACAGCGAGGCATATGGCGAACGTGCCGGACAGCAGTATGATGAGCGTTGCACGGTATCTCGGTAGGAAGACGTGTTGTGCAGAAGGTGGCAAAATGAAAAATGAGCTTGGTTGCTCGACGCGCGCGTCGAGCCGAATAACCAACGGCCTTCGATCTTGGTTTTGCCGCCAAAAACACCCCTTCAAGATTCCAAGTTCAACCAAACAGCCAATCGCGTATCACTAGTTTTTGATTGGTGGAATCTTAGAGCTCCAGCCAATCACGCGTCACTGCACGTCAACATAGCTCGATGAATGGCGGAAACGAGGACATGGGAAAAACAGATAACAGCCAATCGCGTATCACTAGTTTTTGATTGGCGGAATCTTAGAGCTCCAGTTAATCACGTGTCACTGCACGTCAACACAGCTCGATGATTGGCGGAAGCGAGGACATGGGAAAATAGTTAACAGCCAATCGCGTATCACTAGTTTTTGATTGGCGGAATCTTAGAGCTCCAGCCAATCACGCGTCACTGCACGTCAACACAGCTCGATGATTGGCTGAAGCGAGGACATGGGAAAAAAGTTAACAGCCAATCGCGTATCACTAGTTTTTGATTGGCGGAATCTTAGAGCTCCAGCCAATCACGCGTCACTGCACGTCAACACAGCTCGATGATTGGCGGAATGTTGGAAAGCGAGGTGTCTCCTATCCTATTTTAGTATTCCGAAACAGAATTTGATTTGTATAAATATGAATGCCATTCGCACATGAAAAACGCGCTTCGATGTTATACCGGCGCGGTGCAAAGACTAGTTTGCATAATCGACAGTCTGTTTTGCACCCTTAGCCGTGATTTTTCGTGTTAAAACGCTTTAGCAGAGACCTTTCCTCTTCAAAGCCGGGCTTTAGCGTTTAGTTCCACCCCATTAACCTGCCCCTGCAAATTCGACAAAATGCAATGTAAACCCCGCAAGCTTTCGTATCGACCCAGTAATCGGTCGGAACCGTTCCGTCTTCACCTTGCTCACCGGTGCACGAACGCGAGCGACGGTACTATCCTCGTGCTCTCCATGCCGCAGGAGCCAGCGCGCAAGCCTTCGTGACGACTCAGTTCCTGGTGGGGGTGCCCAAGGTGAAGACGGCGCGGTTCCGACCGATTTGGCGCTCCAATCGGCCATTACTGGAACAACGTGCCGCCTGAGACGCCACGAACGCGAGCGACGGTACTATCCTCGTGCTCTCCATGCCGCAGGAGCCAGCGCGCAAGCCTTCGTGACGACTCAGTTCCTGGTGGGGGGTGCTCAAGGTGAAGACGGCGCGGTTCCGACCGATTTGGCGCTCCAATCGGCCATTACTGGAACAACGTGCCGCCTGAGACGCCACGAACGCGAGCGACGGTACTATCCTCGTGCTCTCCATGCCGCAGGAGCCAGCGCGCAAGCCTTCGTGACGACTCAGTTCCTGGTGGGGGTGCTCAAGGTGAAGACGGCGCGGTTCCGACCGATTTGGCGCTCCAATCGGCCATTACTGGAACAACGTGCCGCCTGAGACGCCACGAACGCGAGCGACGGTACTATCCTCGTGCTCTCCATGCCGCAGGAGCCAGCGCGCAAGCCTTCGTGACGACTCAGTTCCTGGTGGGGGGTGCTCAAGGTGAAGACGGCGCGGTTCCGACCGATTTGGCGCTCCAATCGGCCATTACTGGAACAACATGCCGCCTGAGACGCCACGAACGCGAGCGACGGTACTATCCTCGTGCTCTCCATGCCGCAGGAGCCAGCGCGCAAGCCTTCGTGACGACTCAGTTCCTGGTGGGGGTGCTCAAGGTGAAGACGGCGCGGTTCCGACCGATTTGGCGCTCCAATCGGCCATTACTGGAACAACGTGCCGCCTGAGACGCCACGAACGCGAGCGACGGTACTATCCTCGTGCTCTCCATGCCGCAGGAGCCAGCGCGCAAGCCTTCGTGACGACTCAGTTCCTGGTGGGGGGTGCTCAAGGTGAAGACGGCGCGGTTCCGACCGATTTGGCGCTCCAATCGGCCATTACTGGAACAACGTGCCGCCTGAGACGCCACGAACGCGAGCGACGGTACTATCCTCGTGCTCTCCATGCCGCAGGAGCCAGCGCGCAAGCCTTCGTGACGACTCAGTTCCTGGTGGGGGGTGCTCAAGGTGAAGACGGCGCGGTTCCGACCGATTTGGCGCTCCAATCGGCCATTACTGGAACAACATGCCGCCTGAGACGCCACGAACGCGAGCGACGGTACTATCCTCGTGCTCTCCATGCCGCAGGAGCCAGCGCGCAAGCCTTCGTGACGACTCAGTTCCTGGTGGGGGGTGCTCAAGGTGAAGACGGCGCGGTTCCGACCGATTTGGCGCTCCAATCGGCCATTACTGGAACAACGTGCCGCCTGAGACGCCACGAACGCGAGCGACGGTACTATCCTCGTGCTCTCCATGCCGCAGGAGCCAGCGCGCAAGCCTTCGTGACGACTCAGTTCCTGGTGGGGGGTGCTCAAGGTGAAGACGGCGCGGTTCCGACCGATTTGGCGCTCCAATCGGCCATTACTGGAACAACGTGCCGCCTGAGACGCCACGAACGCGAGCGACGGTACTATCCTCGTGCTCTCCATGCCGCAGGAGCCAGCGCGCAAGCCTTCGTGACGACTCAGTTCCTGGTGGGGGGTGCTCAAGGTGAAGACGGCGCGGTTCCGACCGATTTGGCGCTCCAATCGGCCATTACTGGAACAACGTGCCGCCTGAGACGCCACGAACGCGAGCGACGGTACTATCCTCGTGCTCTCCATGCCGCAGGAGCCAGCGCGCAAGCCTTCGTGACGACTCAGTTCCTGGTGGGGGTGCTCAAGGTGAAGACGGCGCGGTTCCGACCGATTTGGCGCTCCAATCGGCCATTACTGGAACAACGTGCCGCCTGAGACGCCACGAACGCGAGCGACGGTACTATCCTCGTGCTCTCCATGCCGCAGGAGCCAGCGCGCAAGCCTTCGTGACGACTCAGTTCCTGGTGGGGGGTGCTCAAGGTGAAGACGGCGCGGTTCCGACCGATTTGGCGCTCCAATCGGCCATTACTGGAACAACGTGCCGCCTGAGACGCCACGAACGCGAGCGACGGTACTATCCTCGTGCTCTCCATGCCGCAGGAGCCAGCGCGCAAGCCTTCGTGACGACTCAGTTCCTGGTGGGGGGTGCTCAAGGTGAAGACGGCGCGGTTCCGACCGATTTGGCGCTCCAATCGGCCATTACTGGAACAACGTGCCGCCTGAGACGCCACGAACGCGAGCGACGGTACTATCCTCGTGCTCTCCATGCCGCAGGAGCCAGCGCGCAAGCCTTCGTGACGACTCAGTTCCTGGTGGGGGGTGCTCAAGGTGAAGACGGCGCGGTTCCGACCGATTTGGCGCTCCAATCGGCCATTACTGGAACAACGTGCCGCCTGAGACGCCACGAACGCGAGCGACGGTACTATCCTCGTGCTCTCCATGCCGCAGGAGCCAGCGCGCAAGCCTTCGTGACGACTCAGTTCCTGGTGGGGGGTGCTCAAGGTGAAGACGGCGCGGTTCCGACCGATTTGGCGCTCCAATCGGCCATTACTGGAACAACGTGCCGCCTGAGACGCCACGAACGCGAGCGACGGTACTATCCTCGTGCTCTCCATGCCGCAGGAGCCAGCGCGCAAGCCTTCGTGACGACTCAGTTCCTGGTGGGGGGTGCTCAAGGTGAAGACGGCGCGGTTCCGACCGATTTGGCGCTCCAATCGGCCATTACTGGAACAACGTGCCGCCTGAGACGCCACGAACGCGAGCGACGGTACTATCCTCGTGCTCTCCATGCCGCAGGAGCCAGCGCGCAAGCCTTCGTGACGACTCAGTTCCTGGTGGGGGGTGCTCAAGGTGAAGACGGCGCGGTTCCGACCGATTTGGCGCTCCAATCGGCCATTACTGGAACAACGTGCCGCCTGAGACGCCACGAACGCGAGCGACGGTACTATCCTCGTGCTCTCCATGCCGCAGGAGCCAGCGCGCAAGCCTTCGTGACGACTCAGTTCCTGGTGGGGGGTGCTCAAGGTGAAGACGGCGCGGTTCCGACCGATTTGGCGCTCCAATCGGCCATTACTGGAACAACGTGCCGCCTGAGACGCCACGAACGCGAGCGACGGTACTATCCTCGTGCTCTCCATGCCGCAGGAGCCAGCGCGCAAGCCTTCGTGACGACTCAGTTCCTGGTGGGGGGTGCTCAAGGTGAAGACGGCGCGGTTCCGACCGATTTGGCGCTCCAATCGGCCATTACTGGAACAACGTGCCGCCTGAGACGCCACGAACGCGAGCGACGGTACTATCCTCGTGCTCTCCATGCCGCAGGAGCCAGCGCGCAAGCCTTCGTGACGACTCAGTTCCTGGTGGGGGGTGCTCAAGGTGAAGACGGCGCGGTTCCGACCGATTTGGCGCTCCAATCGGCCATTACTGGAACAACGTGCCGCCTGAGACGCCACGAACGCGAGCGACGGTACTATCCTCGTGCTCTCCATGCCGCAGGAGCCAGCGCGCAAGCCTTCGTGACGACTCAGTTCCTGGTGGGGGGTGCTCAAGGTGAAGACGGCGCGGTTCCGACCGATTTGGCGCTCCAATCGGCCATTACTGGAACAACGTGCCGCCTGAGACGCCACGAACGCGAGCGACGGTACTATCCTCGTGCTCTCCATGCCGCAGGAGCCAGCGCGCAAGCCTTCGTGACGACTCAGTTCCTGGTGGGGGGTGCTCAAGGTGAAGACGGCGCGGTTCCGACCGATTTGGCGCTCCAATCGGCCATTACTGGAACAACGTGCCGCCTGAGACGCCACGAACGCGAGCGACGGTACTATCCTCGTGCTCTCCATGCCGCAGGAGCCAGCGCGCAAGCCTTCGTGACGACTCAGTTCCTGGTGGGGGGTGCTCAAGGTGAAGACGGCGCGGTTCCGACCGATTTGGCGCTCCAATCGGCCATTACTGGAACAACGTGCCGCCTGAGACGCCACGAACGCGAGCGACGGTACTATCCTCGTGCTCTCCATGCCGCAGGAGCCAGCGCGCAAGCCTTCGTGACGACTCAGTTCCTGGTGGGGGTGCTCAAGGTGAAGACGGCGCGGTTCCGACCGATTTGGCGCTCCAATCGGCCATTACTGGAACAACGTGCCGCCTGAGACGCCACGAACGCGAGCGACGGTACTATCCTCGTGCTCTCCATGCCGCAGGAGCCAGCGCGCAAGCCTTCGTGACGACTCAGTTCCTGGTGGGGGGTGCTCAAGGTGAAGACGGCGCGGTTCCGACCGATTTGGCGCTCCAATCGGCCATTACTGGAACAACGTGCCGCCTGAGACGCCACGAACGCGAGCGACGGTACTATCCTCGTGCTCTCCATGCCGCAGGAGCCAGCGCGCAAGCCTTCGTGACGACTCAGTTCCTGGTGGGGGGTGCTCAAGGTGAAGACGGCGCGGTTCCGACCGATTTGGCGCTCCAATCGGCCATTACTGGAACAACGTGCCGCCTGAGACGCCACGAACGCGAGCGACGGTACTATCCTCGTGCTCTCCATGCCGCAGGAGCCAGCGCGCAAGCCTTCGTGACGACTCAGTTCCTGGTGGGGGGTGCTCAAGGTGAAGACGGCGCGGTTCCGACCGATTTGGCGCTCCAATCGGCCATTACTGGAACAACGTGCCGCCTGAGACGCCACGAACGCGAGCGACGGTACTATCCTCGTGCTCTCCATGCCGCAGGAGCCAGCGCGCAAGCCTTCGTGACGACTCAGTTCCTGGTGGGGGTGCTCAAGGTGAAGACGGCGCGGTTCCGACCGATTTGGCGCTCCAATCGGCCATTACTGGAACAACGTGCCGCCTGAGACGCCACGAACGCGAGCGACGGTACTATCCTCGTGCTCTCCATGCCGCAGGAGCCAGCGCGCAAGCCTTCGTGACGACTCAGTTCCTGGTGGGGGGTGCTCAAGGTGAAGACGGCGCGGTTCCGACCGATTTGGCGCTCCAATCGGCCATTACTGGAACAACGTGCCGCCTGAGACGCCACGAACGCGAGCGACGGTACTATCCTCGTGCTCTCCATGCCGCAGGAGCCAGCGCGCAAGCCTTCGTGACGACTCAGTTCCTGGTGGGGGGTGCTCAAGGTGAAGACGGCGCGGTTCCGACCGATTTGGCGCTCCAATCGGCCATTACTGGAACAACGTGCCGCCTGAGACGCCACGAACGCGAGCGACGGTACTATCCTCGTGCTCTCCATGCCGCAGGAGCCAGCGCGCAAGCCTTCGTGACGACTCAGTTCCTGGTGGGGGTGCTCAAGGTGAAGACGGCGCGGTTCCGACCGATTTGGCGCTCCAATCGGCCATTACTGGAACAACGTGCCGCCTGAGACGCCACGAACGCGAGCGACGGTACTATCCTCGTGCTCTCCATGCCGCAGGAGCCAGCGCGCAAGCCTTCGTGACGACTCAGTTCCTGGTGGGGGGTGCTCAAGGTGAAGACGGCGCGGTTCCGACCGATTTGGCGCTCCAATCGGCCATTACTGGAACAACGTGCCGCCTGAGACGCCACGAACGCGAGCGACGGTACTATCCTCGTGCTCTCCATGCCGCAGGAGCCAGCGCGCAAGCCTTCGTGACGACTCAGTTCCTGGTGGGGGGTGCTCAAGGTGAAGACGGCGCGGTTCCGACCGATTTGGCGCTCCAATCGGCCATTACTGGAACAACGTGCCGCCTGAGACGCCACGAACGCGAGCGACGGTACTATCCTCGTGCTCTCCATGCCGCAGGAGCCAGCGCGCAAGCCTTCGTGACGACTCAGTTCCTGGTGGGGGTGCTCAAGGTGAAGACGGCGCGGTTCCGACCGATTTGGCGCTCCAATCGGCCATTACTGGAACAACGTGCCGCCTGAGACGCCACGAACGCGAGCGACGGTACTATCCTCGTGCTCTCCATGCCGCAGGAGCCAGCGCGCAAGCCTTCGTGACGACTCAGTTCCTGGTGGGGGGTGCTCAAGGTGAAGACGGCGCGGTTCCGACCGATTTGGCGCTCCAATCGGCCATTACTGGAACAACGTGCCGCCTGAGACGCCACGAACGCGAGCGACGGTACTATCCTCGTGCTCTCCATGCCGCAGGAGCCAGCGCGCAAGCCTTCGTGACGACTCAGTTCCTGGTGGGGGGTGCTCAAGGTGAAGACGGCGCGGTTCCGACCGATTTGGCGCTCCAATCGGCCATTACTGGAACAACGTGCCGCCTGAGACGCCACGAACGCGAGCGACGGTACTATCCTCGTGCTCTCCATGCCGCAGGAGCCAGCGCGCAAGCCTTCGTGACGACTCAGTTCCTGGTGGGGGTGCTCAAGGTGAAGACGGCGCGGTTCCGACCGATTTGGCGCTCCAATCGGCCATTACTGGAACAACGTGCCGCCTGAGACGCCACGAACGCGAGCGACGGTACTATCCTCGTGCTCTCCATGCCGCAGGAGCCAGCGCGCAAGCCTTCGTGACGACTCAGTTCCTGGTGGGGGGTGCTCAAGGTGAAGACGGCGCGGTTCCGACCGATTTGGCGCTCCAATCGGCCATTACTGGAACAACGTGCCGCCTGAGACGCCACGAACGCGAGCGACGGTACTATCCTCGTGCTCTCCATGCCGCAGGAGCCAGCGCGCAAGCCTTCGTGACGACTCAGTTCCTGGTGGGGGGTGCTCAAGGTGAAGACGGCGCGGTTCCGACCGATTTGGCGCTCCAATCGGCCATTACTGGAACAACGTGCCGCCTGAGACGCCACGAACGCGAGCGACGGTACTATCCTCGTGCTCTCCATGCCGCAGGAGCCAGCGCGCAAGCCTTCGTGACGACTCAGTTCCTGGTGGGGGTGCTCAAGGTGAAGACGGCGCGGTTCCGACCGATTTGGCGCTCCAATCGGCCATTACTGGAACAACGTGCCGCCTGAGACGCCACGAACGCGAGCGACGGTACTATCCTCGTGCTCTCCATGCCGCAGGAGCCAGCGCGCAAGCCTTCGTGACGACTCAGTTCCTGGTGGGGGTGCTCAAGGTGAAGACGGCGCGGTTCCGACCGATTTGGCGCTCCAATCGGCCATTACTGGAACAACGTGCCGCCTGAGACGCCACGAACGCGAGCGACGGTACTATCCTCGTGCTCTCCATGCCGCAGGAGCCAGCGCGCAAGCCTTCGTGACGACTCAGTTCCTGGTGGGGGGTGCTCAAGGTGAAGACGGCGCGGTTCCGACCGATTTGGCGCTCCAATCGGCCATTACTGGAACAACGTGCCGCCTGCGACGCCACGAACGCGAGCGACGGTACTATCCTCGTGCTCTCCATGCCGCAGGAGCCAGCGCGCAAGCCTTCGTGACGACTCAGTTCCTGGTGGGGGGTGCTCAAGGTGAAGACGGCGCGGTTCCGACCGATTTGGCGCTCCAATCGGCCATTACTGGAACAACGTGCCGCCTGAGACGCCACGAACGCGAGCGACGGTACTATCCTCGTGCTCTCCATGCCGCAGGAGCCAGCGCGCAAGCCTTCGTGACGACTCAGTTCCTGGTGGGGGTGCTCAAGGTGAAGACGGCGCGGTTCCGACCGATTTGGCGCTCCAATCGGCCATTACTGGAACAACGTGCCGCCTGAGACGCCACGAACGCGAGCGACGGTACTATCCTCGTGCTCTCCATGCCGCAGGAGCCAGCGCGCAAGCCTTCGTGACGACTCAGTTCCTGGTGGGGGTGCTCAAGGTGAAGACGGCGCGGTTCCGACCGATTTGGCGCTCCAATCGGCCATTACTGGAACAACGTGCCGCCTGCGACGCCACGAACGCGAGCGACGGTACTATCCTCGTGCTCTCCATGCCGCAGGAGCCAGCGCGCAAGCCTTCGTGACGACTCAGTTCCTGGTGGGGGGTGCTCAAGGTGAAGACGGCGCGGTTCCGACCGATTTGGCGCTCCAATCGGCCATTACTGGAACAACGTGCCGCCTGAGACGCCACGAACGCGAGCGACGGTACTATCCTCGTGCTCTCCATGCCGCAGGAGCCAGCGCGCAAGCCTTCGTGACGACTCAGTTCCTGGTGGGGGGTGCTCAAGGTGAAGACGGCGCGGTTCCGACCGATTTGGCGCTCCAATCGGCCATTACTGGAACAACGTGCCGCCTGAGACGCCACGAACGCGAGCGACGGTACTATCCTCGTGCTCTCCATGCCGCAGGAGCCAGCGCGCAAGCCTTCGTGACGACTCAGTTCCTGGTGGGGGTGCTCAAGGTGAAGACGGCGCGGTTCCGACCGATTTGGCGCTCCAATCGGCCATTACTGGAACAACGTGCCGCCTGAGACGCCACGAACGCGAGCGACGGTACTATCCTCGTGCTCTCCATGCCGCAGGAGCCAGCGCGCAAGCCTTCGTGACGACTCAGTTCCTGGTGGGGGGTGCTCAAGGTGAAGACGGCGCGGTTCCGACCGATTTGGCGCTCCAATCGGCCATTACTGGAACAACGTGCCGCCTGAGACGCCACGAACGCGAGCGACGGTACTATCCTCGTGCTCTCCATGCCGCAGGAGCCAGCGCGCAAGCCTTCGTGACGACTCAGTTCCTGGTGGGGGGTGCTCAAGGTGAAGACGGCGCGGTTCCGACCGATTTGGCGCTCCAATCGGCCATTACTGGAACAACGTGCCGCCTGAGACGCCACGAACGCGAGCGACGGTACTATCCTCGTGCTCTCCATGCCGCAGGAGCCAGCGCGCAAGCCTTCGTGACGACTCAGTTCCTGGTGGGGGTGCTCAAGGTGAAGACGGCGCGGTTCCGACCGATTTGGCGCTCCAATCGGCCATTACTGGAACAACGTGCCGCCTGAGACGCCACGAACGCGAGCGACGGTACTATCCTCGTGCTCTCCATGCCGCAGGAGCCAGCGCGCAAGCCTTCGTGACGACTCAGTTCCTGGTGGGGGTGCCCAAGGTGAAGACGGCGCGGTTCCGACCGATTTGGCGCTCCAATCGGCCATTACTGGAACAACGTGCCGCCTGAGACGCCACGAACGCGAGCGACGGTACTATCCTCGTGCTCTCCATGCCGCAGGAGCCAGCGCGCAAGCCTTCGTGACGACTCAGTTCCTGGTGGGGGTGCCCAAGGTGAAGACGGCGCGGTTCCGACCGATTTGGCGCTCCAATCGGCCATTACTGGAACAACGTGCCGCCTGAGACGCCACGAACGCGAGCGACGGTACTATCCTCGTGCTCTCCATGCCGCAGGAGCCAGCGCGCAAGCCTTCGTGACGACTCAGTTCCTGGTGGGGGTGCTCAAGGTGAAGACGGCGCGGTTCCGACCGATTTGGCGCTCCAATCGGCCATTACTGGAACAACGTGCCGCCTGCGACGCCACGAACGCGAGCGACGGTACTATCCTCGTGCTCTCCATGCCGCAGGAGCCAGCGCGCAAGCCTTCGTGACGACTCAGTTCCTGGTGGGGGTGCCCAAGGTGAAGACGGCGCGGTTCCGACCGATTTGGCGCTCCAATCGGCCATTACTGGAACAACGTGCCGCCTGCGACGCCACGAACGCGAGCGACGGTACTATCCTCGTGCTCTCCATGCCGCAGGAGCCAGCGCGCAAGCCTTCGTGACGACTCAGTTCCTGGTGGGGGTGCTCAAGGTGAAGACGGCGCGGTTCCGACCGATTTGGCGCTCCAATCGGCCATTACTGGAACAACGTGCCGCCTGAGACGCCACGAACGCGAGCGACGGTACTATCCTCGTGCTCTCCATGCCGCAGGAGCCAGCGCGCAAGCCTTCGTGACGACTCAGTTCCTGGTGGGGGTGCCCAAGGTGAAGACGGCGCGGTTCCGACCGATTTGGCGCTCCAATCGGCCATTACTGGAACAACGTGCCGCCTGCGACGCCACGAACGCGAGCGACGGTACTATCCTCGTGCTCTCCATGCCGCAGGAGCCAGCGCGCAAGCCTTCGTGACGACTCAGTTCCTGGTGGGGGTGCCCAAGGTGAAGACGGCGCGGTTCCGACCGATTTGGCGCTCCAATCGGCCATTACTGGAACAACGTGCCGCCTGAGACGCCACGAACGCGAGCGACGGTACTATCCTCGTGCTCTCCATGCCGCAGGAGCCAGCGCGCAAGCCTTCGTGACGACTCAGTTCCTGGTGGGGGTGCCCAAGGTGAAGACGGCGCGGTTCCGACCGATTTGGCGCTCCAATCGGCCATTACTGGAACAACGTGCCGCCTGCGACGCCACGAACGCGAGCGACGGTACTATCCTCGTGCTCTCCATGCCGCAGGAGCCAGCGCGCAAGCCTTCGTGACGACTCAGTTCCTGGTGGGGGTGCCCAAGGTGAAGACGGCGCGGTTCCGACCGATTTGGCGCTCCAATCGGCCATTACTGGAACAACGTGCCGCCTGCGACGCCACGAACGCGAGCGACGGTACTATCCTCGTGCTCTCCATGCCGCAGGAGCCAGCGCGCAAGCCTTCGTGACGACTCAGTTCCTGGTGGGGGGTGCCCAAGGTGAAGACGGCGCGGTTCCGACCGATTTGGCGCTCCAATCGGCCATTACTGGAACAACGTGCCGCCTGCGACGCCACGAACGCGAGCGACGGTACTATCCTCGTGCTCTCCATGCCGCAGGAGCCAGCGCGCAAGCCTTCGTGACGACTCAGTTCCTGGTGGGGGTGCCCAAGGTGAAGACGGCGCGGTTCCGACCGATTTGGCGCTCCAATCGGCCATTACTGGAACAACGTGCCGCCTGCGACGCCACGAACGCGAGCGACGGTACTATCCTCGTGCTCTCCATGCCGCAGGAGCCAGCGCGCAAGCCTTCGTGACGACTCAGTTCCTGGTGGGGGGTGCCCAAGGTGAAGACGGCGCGGTTCCGACCGATTTGGCGCTCCAATCGGCCATTACTGGAACAACGTGCCGCCTGCGACGCCACGAACGCGAGCGACGGTACTATCCTCGTGCTCTCCATGCCGCAGGAGCCAGCGCGCAAGCCTTCGTGACGACTCAGTTCCTGGTGGGGGTGCCCAAGGTGAAGACGGCGCGGTTCCGACCGATTTGGCGCTCCAATCGGCCATTACTGGAACAACGTGCCGCCTGCGACGCCACGAACGCGAGCGACGGTACTATCCTCGTGCTCTCCATGCCGCAGGAGCCAGCGCGCAAGCCTTCGTGACGACTCAGTTCCTGGTGGGGGTGCCCAAGGTGAAGACGGCGCGGTTCCGACAGATTTGGCGCTCCAATCGGCCATTACTGGAACAACGTGCCGCCTGCGACGCCACGAACGCGAGCGACGGTACTATCCTCGTGCTCTCCATGCCGCAGGAGCCAGCGCGCAAGCCTTCGTGACGACTCAGTTCCTGGTGGGGGTGCCCAAGGTGAAGACGGCGCGGTTCCGACCGATTTGGCGCTCCAATCGGCCATTACTGGAACAACGTGCCGCCTGCGACGCCACGAACGCGAGCGACGGTACTATCCTCGTGCTCTCCATGCCGCAGGAGCCAGCGCGCAAGCCTTCGTGACGACTCAGTTCCTGGTGGGGGTGCTCAAGGTGAAGACGGCGCGGTTCCGACCGATTTGGCGCTCCAATCGGCCATTACTGGAACAACGTGCCGCCTGAGACGCCACGAACGCGAGCGACGGTACTATCCTCGTGCTCTCCATGCCGCAGGAGCCAGCGCGCAAGCCTTCGTGACGACTCAGTTCCTGGTGGGGGTGCCCAAGGTGAAGACGGCGCGGTTCCGACCGATTTGGCGCTCCAATCGGCCATTACTGGAACAACGTGCCGCCTGCGACGCCACGAACGCGAGCGACGGTACTATCCTCGTGCTCTCCATGCCGCAGGAGCCAGCGCGCAAGCCTTCGTGACGACTCAGTTCCTGGTGGGGGTGCCCAAGGTGAAGACGGCGCGGTTCCGACCGATTTGGCGCTCCAATCGGCCATTACTGGAACAACGTGCCGCCTGCGACGCCACGAACGCGAGCGACGGTACTATCCTCGTGCTCTCCATGCCGCAGGAGCCAGCGCGCAAGCCTTCGTGACGACTCAGTTCCTGGTGGGGGTGCCCAAGGTGAAGACGGCGCGGTTCCGACCGATTTGGCGCTCCAATCGGCCATTACTGGAACAACGTGCCGCCTGCGACGCCACGAACGCGAGCGACGGTACTATCCTCGTGCTCTCCATGCCGCAGGAGCCAGCGCGCAAGCCTTCGTGACGACTCAGTTCCTGGTGGGGGTGCCCAAGGTGAAGACGGCGCGGTTCCGACCGATTTGGCGCTCCAATCGGCCATTACTGGAACAACGTGCCGCCTGCGACGCCACGAACGCGAGCGACGGTACTATCCTCGTGCTCTCCATGCCGCAGGAGCCAGCGCGCAAGCCTTCGTGACGACTCAGTTCCTGGTGGGGGTGCCCAAGGTGAAGACGGCGCGGTTCCGACCGATTTGGCGCTCCAATCGGCCATTACTGGAACAACGTGCCGCCTGCGACGCCACGAACGCGAGCGACGGTACTATCCTCGTGCTCTCCATGCCGCAGGAGCCAGCGCGCAAGCCTTCGTGACGACTCAGTTCCTGGTGGGGGTGCCCAAGGTGAAGACGGCGCGGTTCCGACCGATTTGGCGCTCCAATCGGCCATTACTGGAACAACGTGCCGCCTGAGACGCCACGAACGCGAGCGACGGTACTATCCTCGTGCTCTCCATGCCGCAGGAGCCAGCGCGCAAGCCTTCGTGACGACTCAGTTCCTGGTGGGGGGTGCCCAAGGTGAAGACGGCGCGGTTCCGACAGATTTGGCGCTCCAATCGGCCATTACTGGAACAACGTGCCGCCTGCGACGCCACGAACGCGAGCGACGGTACTATCCTCGTGCTCTCCATGCCGCAGGAGCCAGCGCGCAAGCCTTCGTGACGACTCAGTTCCTGGTGGGGGTGCCCAAGGTGAAGACGGCGCGGTTCCGACAGATTTGGCGCTCCAATCGGCCATTACTGGAACAACGTGCCGCCTGCGACGCCACGAACGCGAGCGACGGTACTATCCTCGTGCTCTCCATGCCGCAGGAGCCAGCGCGCAAGCCTTCGTGACGACTCAGTTCCTGGTGGGGGTGCCCAAGGTGAAGACGGCGCGGTTCCGACAGATTTGGCGCTCCAATCGGCCATTACTGGAACAACGTGCCGCCTGCGACGCCACGAACGCGAGCGACGGTACTATCCTCGTGCTCTCCATGCCGCAGGAGCCAGCGCGCAAGCCTTCGTGACGACTCAGTTCCTGGTGGGGGTGCCCAAGGTGAAGACGGCGCGGTTCCGACCGATTTGGCGCTCCAATCGGCCATTACTGGAACAACGTGCCGCCTGCGACGCCACGAACGCGAGCGACGGTACTATCCTCGTGCTCTCCATGCCGCAGGAGCCAGCGCGCAAGCCTTCGTGACGACTCAGTTCCTGGTGGGGGTGCCCAAGGTGAAGACGGCGCGGTTCCGACAGATTTGGCGCTCCAATCGGCCATTACTGGAACAACGTGCCGCCTGCGACGCCACGAACGCGAGCGACGGTACTATCCTCGTGCTCTCCATGCCGCAGGAGCCAGCGCGCAAGCCTTCGTGACGACTCAGTTCCTGGTGGGGGTGCCCAAGGTGAAGACGGCGCGGTTCCGACAGATTTGGCGCTCCAATCGGCCATTACTGGAACAACGTGCCGCCTGCGACGCCACGAACGCGAGCGACGGTACTATCCTCGTGCTCTCCATGCCGCAGGAGCCAGCGCGCAAGCCTTCGTGACGACTCAGTTCCTGGTGGGGGTGCCCAAGGTGAAGACGGCGCGGTTCCGACAGATTTGGCGCTCCAATCGGCCATTACTGGAACAACGTGCCGCCTGCGACGCCACGAACGCGAGCGACGGTACTATCCTCGTGCTCTCCATGCCGCAGGAGCCAGCGCGCAAGCCTTCGTGACGACTCAGTTCCTGGTGGGGGTGCCCAAGGTGAAGACGGCGCGGTTCCGACAGATTTGGCGCTCCAATCGGCCATTACTGGAACAACGTGCCGCCTGCGACGCCACGAACGCGAGCGACGGTACTATCCTCGTGCTCTCCATGCCGCAGGAGCCAGCGCGCAAGCCTTCGTGACGACTCAGTTCCTGGTGGGGGTGCCCAAGGTGAAGACGGCGCGGTTCCGACCGATTTGGCGCTCCAATCGGCCATTACTGGAACAACGTGCCGCCTGCGACGCCACGAACGCGAGCGACGGTACTATCCTCGTGCTCTCCATGCCGCAGGAGCCAGCGCGCAAGCCTTCGTGACGACTCAGTTCCTGGTGGGGGTGCCCAAGGTGAAGACGGCGCGGTTCCGACAGATTTGGCGCTCCAATCGGCCATTACTGGAACAACGTGCCGCCTGCGACGCCACGAACGCGAGCGACGGTACTATCCTCGTGCTCTCCATGCCGCAGGAGCCAGCGCGCAAGCCTTCGTGACGACTCAGTTCCTGGTGGGGGTGCCCAAGGTGAAGACGGCGCGGTTCCGACAGATTTGGCGCTCCAATCGGCCATTACTGGAACAACGTGCCGCCTGCGACGCCACGAACGCGAGCGACGGTACTATCCTCGTGCTCTCCATGCCGCAGGAGCCAGCGCGCAAGCCTTCGTGACGACTCAGTTCCTGGTGGGGGTGCCCAAGGTGAAGACGGCGCGGTTCCGACAGATTTGGCGCTCCAATCGGCCATTACTGGAACAACGTGCCGCCTGCGACGCCACGAACGCGAGCGACGGTACTATCCTCGTGCTCTCCATGCCGCAGGAGCCAGCGCGCAAGCCTTCGTGACGACTCAGTTCCTGGTGGGGGTGCCCAAGGTGAAGACGGCGCGGTTCCGACAGATTTGGCGCTCCAATCGGCCATTACTGGAACAACGTGCCGCCTGCGACGCCACGAACGCGAGCGACGGTACTATCCTCGTGCTCTCCATGCCGCAGGAGCCAGCGCGCAAGC
Organism: Phytophthora sansomeana; assembly: GCA_032158285.1. NCBI lineage: Eukaryota > Oomycota > Peronosporomycetes > Peronosporales > Peronosporaceae > Phytophthora > Phytophthora sansomeana. Next base: position 167,578 of record JAPDHH010000209.1, read on the forward strand.
CTTCGTGACGACTCAGTTCCTGGTGGGGGTGCCCAAGGTGAAGACGGCGCGGTTCCGACAGATTTGGCGCTCCAATCGGCCATTACTGGAACAACGTGCCGCCTGCGACGCCACGAACGCGAGCGACGGTACTATCCTCGTGCTCTCCATGCCGCAGGAGCCAGCGCGCAAGCCTTCGTGACGACTCAGTTCCTGGTGGGGGTGCCCAAGGTGAAGACGGCGCGGTTCCGACCGATTTGGCGCTCCAATCGGCCATTACTGGAACAACGTGCCGCCTGCGACGCCACGAACGCGAGCGACGGTACTATCCTCGTGCTCTCCATGCCGCAGGAGCCAGCGCGCAAGCCTTCGTGACGACTCAGTTCCTGGTGGGGGTGCCCAAGGTGAAGACGGCGCGGTTCCGACAGATTTGGCGCTCCAATCGGCCATTACTGGAACAACGTGCCGCCTGCGACGCCACGAACGCGAGCGACGGTACTATCCTCGTGCTCTCCATGCCGCAGGAGCCAGCGCGCAAGCCTTCGTGACGACTCAGTTCCTGGTGGGGGTGCCCAAGGTGAAGACGGCGCGGTTCCGACAGATTTGGCGCTCCAATCGGCCATTACTGGAACAACGTGCCGCCTGCGACGCCACGAACGCGAGCGACGGTACTATCCTCGTGCTCTCCATGCCGCAGGAGCCAGCGCGCAAGCCTTCGTGACGACTCAGTTCCTGGTGGGGGGTGCCC